>LPNX010446689.1:344729-494104 GCA_001517045.1 Pseudotsuga menziesii
CTTTCCAAGCCAAATTATGCCCATTCCTAGGAAAGGAATCAACTAAATCCTTCTAGTGGATAGATACATTATTAATATTCTTTATTGGAATCATTTTCTAAACAACTAGAGACTGCAGACTTATATATTTATATCCAATCAATTTCTTCCACGATCCTTCTTACGTAAGAATTATCCATAGGCTCTATGTTGCTAGTGAATTACCAAATAGTCGAATGTTCTTCAACCCCCATCTACCCCCTTATTTTCCTTTGGTATATTCTATCATTTAACCAATAGGATTCCATTGTTATGTTTTGCTCTAACCATAAGAATTCAATGCAATTCTTTTTAATTTGTTCAAAAACACCTTTAGGGATAAAACCCAAGTGTCAAAACACCAAATAACTTCCAACACTGACTTCACTAAGGTTAGTCTCCCCCTATTGAAATTCATCTATTACAATAGTCGTTAATTTTATCTTCATTTTTTTAGTAACTATCCCCAAGATTTCTTAACATATTCATTTAGATTTAATAGAAAACTTGGATTTTTGAAACGCTTGGAAAAAATATAAAGATGAAAGGTTAAAATCTAAGCAACATGAGTTCTACATCATGCTCCATACCATTGACACAAGTTGAATATTATCATAATTTGGTAATCTTGTGTCCTAAAAATGAGCCCAGTAGGTGGCTCAAAAAACTTCAAGAATAAAGTATAATATGATGTAGAGATTTATAACATTGTAAGTTGAATATTTCTACACATTGATTTCCACTCATATATTTTTTCCATTAAACCCCAATATTTCCTATAATTTCCATACTTCCCTTATATTACCATTGGAGAAAAACAAAATATAATCAACAAAAAAAATGTGGGTTAAAGTTAAAACCCTACCAACGTTAACACCTAAAATGATCCCTAACCTTTTAGCATCCATAATGGCCCCAGTCAATCCTTCAGCAACAAGAAGAAAAATTAAAGGTGATAAAGGGAATCCTTATCTTAGCCACTTTAAAGTTGTATTAAACAATTAATGGAAAATATATTAAAAAGCACATAAAAATAAACTAAATTTTATATCCCATTGTCCATTTAACCATTGGGAATCTAAAACCCATATGAAATAACATCAATATGAGGTATAAACAACTTTATCTATAATATGTTGTGGACAACTCTAATTTCATGACCATATTAGGAAGTTTGTTTTATTGAATGTAGACCCTCTGAAGTTGCCCCTATGGTTTCACCGATCTACCTTCCTAATAAAAAACCAAACTATTCTTGTTAAATGGATTTTGGGAGAAAAAAATTACCCAAACTACCGATATATTCATAATGATTTTGTAAATGCAGTTACATATGCGTGATGCCCTAAAATAATCAAATGTTTCAAGCTCATCCTTTTCTGGAATCAAATCTAGAACATTGGAGTTGAAATCTCCTAAATTTTATCTAAGCTCCTAGCCTATTCAATTACTATGATTAGATCATGTTCTTCTATATCATATAATCTAATGAAAAACTCCACTATATAGCCCTCTAACCTTGGGATTTTATCATTCTTGGAAGATTCTAAGGCTAATTCTAATTCCTCCTTAGATACGTCTTCCATCATTTGATTATCTTCTTTATTACAAACCTTGGAAATTAGGTGGTTAGCTTCAAATTTTTAGTTATGTTTTCCATGTTTGGCTCCTTATCTATTCATTGAAAGTGAGATACTCCTAATTCAGGTAACTCTTAGAGTCTATTGAGTGTACTTCCATTGAATTATTTATTCTCTAAAGTGTGTTGATTATGTTATATTTTTAGAATAACTGTGAAAGGATTTTATGTTTTCATTTCCCTTTTCCAACTAAGCAATTTTTCTTTATCACCCATTATGCTCCTCTCCATTCCAACAACTTACTTTTCATAATATGTGTCTCTTCCTTTTCTACTCCTCCCTAAATACCCCTTCCCCATTCTTGTGATAAATATCAACAATTCCATATTCCATTTCTTCTAGATCCTTATCCATTTTTTTATTTGTTTCCCAAGCTACCACAACCCCTTTTACCTGGTTCAATTTTGCATCAAACTAAAAAATTGTTGTTTCCCTATACCTTGCATCAAAGCTTACCCACTCTTTCTTGATTATATATTGTAATTCTTTCTCATCCGTCCAACTAGGGTTGGAAAGTTTACAGTCTTACTTCTCTATTTGAAGGATAAAGGAAAATTGATATGAGCACCTCCCAACCTTCCCCACCACCTCCACCCAAGATGTATAATGCCAAATAAAATTACGAGGCCCTCAAAAAATAAGAATATGTTGAATTTGTTGGAAAATTAGCTTCACCAATTCTATTGTTTCTCCATGTTGCCATGAGTTTTATGGGTTTAACATCAAATAAACTAGCATTTTCTATCTTAAGTATCAAGTATTCGATAAATATGTCCAACCTAGGATTTCCCCACCACACCTATTATCTAATCAAAGTGAAATTTTGATTCCTCTGACTGATGACCTTCTCATTATTTATAGACCCCAAAAATAAAAAATAAAATTCCAAAAAACTTGGCTTTCATCAAATGTACCATAAAAAATAATTACTAAGATCTTCTGATGTATATCTTGGAAGATAAATTCTATCCATATATCTAAATAAATAATAGAATAATTAAGGGGATGTTATCCTTCCAATAAGTGGGAATTTCCTACATCATCTAAGATCATAAAATCCAATTCTGTAAGTAATTTTATTGAACACCCGATAATGTTTTTCCCCTCCACCATTTTTTCTTGAACTAGTGTCACATTAGGCTTGTGTAAATCAAATAAGTGATCCAAAATAAATATTTTGGAAAGATTTGAAATACCTCCAATATTTAGTGATAAAATAATCATCTAGTTAACTTATAGAGGTTTCATCCAACTCTATGGACCCCTTTAATATATTTATGTTTTCCCTATTGAATATCTTTCAATGTATTTTCTAAAACATGGTACAAATATGATTTTATGATAGCTATGGAAGGATCAAGGTATTTGGACAAGGTCAATATATATCCCCCCTATAACTCTTTTTCTCCCATGGATTTATCTCTCATTTTATATCTTAAATGGTATGTGAGATTACTTTTAGCTTCTACGACTTTCCCCAAGCTAGATCCACTAGGGAAAATTTCATTATATTGTGAGAACTTGTAGGATGAACTACCTATTACAATGGAGGGATTAAATTCTCTTTTCAAGGAAGAGGACTGGATAATGGAGGGATTAAATTCTCCAGTACTAGCACCTTGACATTATTGGAGAAGAAAATGGATTGGATAAGTTTGCACTTGGTCTTACAGTATTAGAAAAGGCCTTGTGTCCATCCTAAAGAGAATAGATATGTGAAAAACATTGAGAACAAATACTAGGAGATATTTATGTAAAGAATTTATGCTGGTGAATTGAGTGATATATAATCCCCTCATTCATGGATCACACAGTATCATAGTAGTTGAATCCTCAGCTGTGACATTGTTACTAAAAATTTGAGGAGTAAGAAAACTCATATTGACAAATCCTTAAAGAAAGAGAAGTTGGAAGAGATTAGAGACTTCCATAGGTAGAACCAAGAGTAAATTTGGTACTAGAGGTAGAAAGCATATGATCTAGAAAAATATCTCACCACTTGTTATGACTCCTTCACTACCATGAGGGAAGAAAAAAACAAGAGAATGCTACATCTCTTGAAATTGGGGGATATATTCACTCAACTATATAGTTGTCAAGAGGATTGGCTCAATCATATAACAACTCAACTACACCAAAAGTTGTTAGAGAAAGAGAAGCCATTGGAAAAGCTACAAAAATTCTTTAAGAGAATCAATAAGAAAGGTCACCTTCCATTGCCATTGTCAAATCCAACACCATCATGAGACCACTCCAATAATCTCATCTTCCTTAGAAATTCCTCAAGATAAATTTGGTGAAATTAAAAAGCATGCTAGAGGCATTGGTTTGAAACTATGAATACAAATGGGCTATGATGGAAAAGGGATAGGGATGAGAAATCAATACATATTAATTCATATTGTACTGGATTGAGGGTCAATTTTGAGGGCCTAGGTTTTGAAGATAAAAATGAAAAGGACATGAAAAACAAGCCCACTTTTGTAAAGGAAAAATACATGGTAGAATGGATTTTCTCGTTAGAAGGGAAAGCATTTATGAAGGAATATTGAATCACACTTCCACTCCATCCTTCTTGTGATGGATTGTACAAGGGAAAAGAAGAGAAGAGTTCAAATACTTGGCCTATACCAACACTTAAAGGAAGAAAAAAATCCAATCACCCAAGGCAAGAATAAGAAGAATAAGAGGAATGCATTAGATAGGATATCCCTCAATTGCAACCACTATAAGAGGAAAGAACATAGTGCTACCAAGTGTTGGTATTGTAGGATGAATGGACATTATATGGAATATTGTGGGGAGAATATAGCCACATGCTACAAGAATTATTGCTTTCAAATCCTGGAATGGTAAGAAGACTTCCCTAAAACAACAAAGGACTCAAAGGAACATGGAAAAATCAAGCCTATCCATCACCTAGAACTTGTGTCACCACTAAAATTTGAGTGGTCATTGGGAATCAAAGTGTTGGCTACTACATCTAGAGCTTTACCCTAGGAATCACACAAAAAAGAAAAGGTTGTGGAGATTGAATTCTAAAGGAGGTGTTGCCTTGGAAACACAAGGAGCAAATGTGTATGTAGATTTCTACAATAGGTAAACCTTACCAATGAAGAAAGTAGTTGTTTAGTGGAAGCAAGAGAGAGTAGAACAGGGTATCAATATTGGGATGATGTCTTGTTCATTGTAGACTAGTTGAAGAATGATTTGACAATAGAAAGTTATTTCAAAGTTGGGAATAAATTTATCCTAGTAGAGGAAAACAACCCAAGCCACTTTTCATGATGGCATATTCTCATCAAGATCTAACATAACAAGAAGAATAGAATTTGAATTGGCTTAATTGGCTACCAATATGGACCATATTTGAAGCCAAAGAATGCAATATAATTTCACATTGAAGATGGGAATGAATTTTGATCAACGAGTTCGAATCCAATGATTTCTCAAATATTAGTCAACAAGCAAAATTGTGCATTGCGGGAAAAATCAAGCCAAGAACTAGATCCATATCCATAGCCAAAACTAGATCTAGTATACAAATCCACGAGTGAGAACCAAAGCTAGAGTCAAATTTGTGGATTCAAATTCAATGCCGCATTACAAAGAAGCAGATAGAAGGAACATTGATGGATCCAAATAAATGAATGGATGCAATATTCCATAACTATAATTTAATTCGATAAGGAATAAAGGTTAGACATTATATAGAAAACAATGCAACATAAAGTGCAATTAGGTATAAAGAAGAATTAAATAATTAATTAATTAAACCTAGAAAAATAGAATAGGATAGGAAAATAGAGGGATGAAAGGGGGAAAAGCCAGTCCCTTGGCCTTACCATTACCCTCATTATCTCCTATATCTCATTGTATTTTCATTCTCAAAGGGTATTGTGGGCCAAAGGGGTAGGATGAAAGAGATACATAAGCATCATTGTAACTAGAGATTGTCGAAATAGATTGAGAAACCATTTGAATGTTGCTTTTCCTAGCTAGGTTTCCAAGGTAAAATCTATGTCAATTATGTGTGTGATTTTACTATTGTATGTTGGACTTTAATTTGTAATTTCATTCAATGGATTGTTTTGATAAACTCCATATAAGAATGATGTTAAATTCTATATGAACTACTATATGACATTGTATGGGAAATTTCTCTATGTCTAATTGATGCATAAGTTTATTTCAATGGTCTAAGAATCCATGAATGCTTATATCTCAACTATTCCATTACATGTTTTCATTATCCTTAAGCCATTAATTAATTTCAACGATTATTTCCCCCTATTGTTGGATGTTTCTCGAGGCACAAAGATCAATGGATACCATTATGGAGTCATTATAGTAATGTGGTATTTTTCTAAATTGGTTTCTTGGGTTGTAGTGCATTGTTGGATATGGCAGTAAAGTAATATGTTATTTTCATCTTTTAGAGTGTGTTGGTTTTCTTATGATCATTTTTTTATTCATTGTGTTCATAAGTAAACTATCAACGTTTCAAACCAATGATACACAGTCCATCCTCGGGATCGGATAAAGAACAAACAATCAAATAAAAAGTTAAAAACAGATGATGAAATCTTGCTAAGAAGAAAGATGTTTCCTATTAAAATACGGATTTAATAAAAATAAAATAAAAAGATGTCGACCCACGAGAATATAAACAAAAACAGGAAATAACAAACGAAAACAACAAATAAGAAAAAATATAAGGTCATTTTATAACCCCAAAAAAATTTAATAAAAAGGAAATTAAATCAAACAAATAATAATAACAAAGAACCAAATAAACAAAACAAAAACAATACTAATGCAAAAAATATAAACAAAGACCAAAATATAACCCAAAAAAACAAATTAATAATAAAAACATAGACCAAGAAACAATTAAAGAACTTAAAAACAAAAACCAAGAATCAAAATAGGGCAACAAGGAAAAAAAATAAAAAATTACTTTAAAAGTGAAAAGAAGAAAGGAAAAAGAAATCGAAAAGAACAACAGGAAAAAGAAAAAGGGGGGAAAGGTATAAGATTTATTTCAAAGAATAGGGATCCATGATTTACCGAGCTTAAGATTGTCATCTCTATTTACACACCTTCTTTCTTTCACAATTTATATTGCCTCCCTTACATGTCTTTTAGTTAGTAGAAATGTCATTTCATTTATATATAGGGATTAACATGCCCCTTCCCTTCAAACAAATGTTGTACTCAAAACTTGATTAACTCTAGATGTGTATACATGAAGAGCTCATCTTCCCATGTTTCCTCTTCTATTGGAAAGTTCTCCCACTTGATGAGGTACTCAGTAATTGCTCAATTTTGTAGCTTCTTGATCCTTCTCCCAATGATTGTTTTAAGTTCTAGTATTAATTTCCCTTCTTCGTCAATCTTTGGTAAAATAGACTAGACTTAGATCATGTAACCAAATACCTTTCTTCGGCAAGAAACATGGAAGAATGGATGTACACATGAATTTGGAGGTAACTCTGATTTATAATCCATACTTACAATCCTTTGCAAAACCTTATAGGGACCATAGTACTTTGGTGCTAATTTGTTGTGCTTCTTTTGTTGCTTCAAGGACATGTGTTTGTATGGTTGTAGCCTCAAAAATACCCAATATGCTACTTTCCCTTTCATTACAATGTTGATATGCTTGTTGTTTCATCCTATTTTGTCTTATAACCGAGTTATCCTTCAATAGTTGGATAACTTCTTGTTGGTTCTCTATGTGATCCTCCACTTCTTGAACCTTAGCTTTCTCTTTCAAGGATGATGTGATGAAAGGAAGACGATAGCTATAAAGTGCCATAAATTATGACATGTTGTATGAAGTATGGAAAGATGTGTTGTACCACCATTTTGTTAAGGGAAATTTCTTGACCTGTTAAGTTTGTTTATCATATGTAAATCAACGAAGATACCCTTCTATGCATTTACTCACAATCTTAGTTTTCCCATCAAATTGATGTGGTAAGAGGAGTTTTGAGCCAACTAAGTGCCCAAACAATAAAATAATTCCTTCCAAAAATTTCCAATGAAAATTGGATCTCTATCACTTACAATAATTTTGGGGGTTCCATGTAACTTTTGAACTGTTTACATGAATGTTGCAGCTATTGTACTTGCTATAAAAGGATGGGAAAGAGAGTAGAAATGGGCACACTTTATGAGTCGATCCACCACTACCATGATGATAGTCTTTCCTTCTAACTTTAGTATACCTATTATAAATTCCATTGAGACCTCTTCCCAAAGTTGACTTGGTGTGGCTAATGGTTGTAAAAGACCTAGTGTCTTGATTTCCTATCCTTTGTTTTTTTGATAAATAAAACATTCTACCACAACCTTTTGGACATTAGTTTTAATACCTTTCCAAAAAAAATACTTCTTAATCAAATGGTGCATTTTCAAGAACCCTAAATGTCCTCCTATAGGAGAAGTGTGCAATTCCAAAAGGATCCTCTGTTTGAGTTGTTAATTTTTACATAAATATAGGAAATCTTGGTACCATTGTGAATCATTCTTTGTGAATTATGAGTTGAGTGTGCCTTTTTATCTTGTTTCCATTATGTCGTTGTTTCTTCTACCCAATCATATTGCATAAAGGAAATATTACAAAGTAAGCTCTTAGTGTAAATATTATTTTCTTGAAAGTGCATTGACCACCACATTTTGCTTTTCATTTTGTTGATATTTTCAAATTCATAGCCTAACATCTTTGTAACCCATTTATGTTGCTCTTTTGATGATAACTATTGTTCCAAGAAATACTTAAGGTTGTCATGATTTGTTCTTACCTTGAAGTGTCTTCCTATTAGGTAAGGGTGTCATTTCTTAATTGCATGTAGTATGGCCAACATTTCCTTTTCATAAATTGGTTTGAGTAAGTTTTTTCCTTTAATTTGGAAAGTTTCAAAGGCAAGGGTCCTTCCTTCTTGCATTAAAACTACACCAATTCCATTCCACGAAGCATCACATTCTTCAATAAATATTTTTGTGAAGTCATTTGTGGCTAATATAGGAGTTGTCCACATAGCCACTTTTTCAAAAGCATTGGTTGCTTCTTAAGTCCAAGAGAGTGCCTTGTTTTTCAATAACATTGTTATAGGTGTTTCTATTTGACCATAATTATTGACTAACTTGTGGTAGTAGTCTATCATTCTTCGAATCCTCTAATATTCTTTAATGTATTAGGAATCTTCCATTCCATGATAGCCTTAATTTTGTTAGGATCCACTCTAACGCCTTCGTAAGAAACAATATGACCCAAATATTCCATTTCTTGAACCCCCAAAGGCACACTTAGGAGGCTTGGAATTTATTTGGTGCTCCTCTGTTAGTTTTAATACCCTATCAACGTGTTGTACATGCTCTTCCCAATATTTTATATAGATAAGTATATCATCAAAATATACTGACACAAATTTTATGAGGAACAGTTTAAATATAGAATTCATTAAGCTTTGAAATGTGAAAGGTGCATTGGTAAATCCAAATGGCATCGCCAAAAATTCATAATGACCTTGATGTGTTATGAAGGTTGTTTTTGGAATTTATTCTTTCTTCATTTTGATCTAATGATATCAAAAGCGAAGATCCAATTTGGTAAATAATTTTTCTCCTTCTAATTCATTTAATAATTCATCAATGACTGGATAGGAAACTTATCTTTAATGTTCATCTTATTGAGCTCTCTATAATCTGAACACATACGCCATAAACCTTGATTTTTGTGAAACATCACACTTGTGTAGAGAAAGGACTTTGGCTAGCTTTAATGATTCATGTGTCTAACATTTATTCAACAAATTTTCAATCTCTCTTTTTTGTGCATATGGGTACCTATAGGGTCTGATGTTAGGTGGTGCACTTCCTGGTTGAAAGTGAATAGCATGGTCATGATCTCGAATAGGTGGAATACCTTTGCATCAATATAAACATTATCATCTTCAAAATCTAACAAAACCAAAACCTGTGAGCTTTCCAACATACAATGGTACTCTAAATTGTCCCTCTTGGATAACATGTTCTCCCTCAAGCACATACACAAATTATTCATCAACCTAGGATGGATTTGGTCGAATGCCAATCAATTGATTGGAAACTTCTCAAAAAATAAAGTAAATAGATTGGAATTAAAGGGGAAGTTATGTCTCCTCTCAAATATGCTACGAAAATTATATAAATAAATACAAAAATTGTCATAAAGCATTTCCAAACCACTTAATCAATTTGGGTTTGTGAAATAAAATATCTACATAACACATCAAAGAGAAACTAATGTATTTATCATGAAAGGTATGATATGATAGTGTCACATTCATGAGGGATAAGCACATAACCTCCTTTGAGAATATCTCTACACATATTTTAGCTATCTCTCACATGCAACATCTTGCAATGGATTGAGGAAAAGGGTCGAAATCCTCCCCCTCCTAGATATCATAATGATAAAATAAATCCCCCTACTATGTTTTATACCATAGATCAAGACCACCCTTAAAGGAATGCCTACCATGATCATAGTGATGGATCAACTACATTAATAAGTATATATTCCCCTCAAAAGATTTAACATCCTCATAATGCTTGAAGAGGCCAACATCCCTCAAAAGGATATAATTCTAAAGAACAAAAAGACAAGAGATATGGATTAACATTTTATTGGTGCGGCTATCCCTTATTCAATTACAAAACTCTTTAGGAAAATAAACCTATAAATTAAAAAAAAAAATATCCTGAATTGTCATTTACAATATTCATAAAATATTAAACTTAAAAAATTTTACAATTTTACATATAAATGTGTGAAACCAACCAATGTGCCCACATTTATTAAATGCACTATACACAATGTAGTAAAATTTCCCAAGTGAACCAACACATTTTGTGTCCTACATTTATATTTATATGACTACTATGTTTATGTGCTCTTACTAAATTATTCACTTATAAGTTTTTAAAATGTTTTTTGATATTTGTAAAATTCATCTATCGGTGTGTTTATTTTATTATCATACACCAAAGTTGATATGCCATATTTGGATACCTACATTGTGCTACAAATGACAAAGAGACCCACTAACCATTATACCAGTTGTTATTGAGGGTACATAGTGTGAAACATTATACTAAGGCAGCATCCATACATTCAATAGTGCACCTGGGAACACGAAAATGTTTACACACGTTCTTATAATAATTCGATGTACAAAGAATGCTTGGAAGCACTATGCCCCAATGCGTTCTATATAGAAATTGTGCTTCAATGCTACATATATAGGATCCATGAACCAATGCAAGATGATATGATGCTTTTATATATCCATATGTGCACCAACAATGCTTGGTGATGTTTCCAAACATTAATGATGCTCCTAATCTTATGTGGAGCAACGGTCCCAATGCATCCATGCATTTGTTAGCAAGCCAAAGAGTGCATAGATATTTTCCACCTTAAACATAACTCTTTGGTGTGCATGAATGAAGTGGTGACCCACTTACTAGTATGGTTTGTAAGAGCATCATTCTTCGGTGTGATCCAAATTCCAATGTTGTGGCGTATTTTTTTTTTAAATTGTAATGTCATATGACTTATTTTTAAGACTTACCTATCCCTATGATGAAAAAGTAAGGCACCATATGGGTTTTATATATTAATTATAAGGGTTTGAATCAGGCATGTCCAAAAGACAAATTTCCTATGCCTTTCANATTTGGGTTAAAGAATGTTGGCATCACATTAGTTGATGTTGAGTCATGTGACTCTGGACGATCAAGTATATTTATTATTTTGAAAGTTTGCATTTAATGTTGAGTCATGTAACTTTGGAACATCAATATTGTTGTTAATTAGTTGTTATTATTTGGTGTTGATTCTATGACTCTGACAAGATGTAAAAAGACTAAAAAGTGTTTTTGAAAATTGATGTTGAGTTGAGAAAACTTTGGAGCATCAAGAATGTTGTTAATTATCTATTATTATTTGGTGTTGAGTCTATGACTCTGAAGCACCAAATGTGAAAATATTGAAAAGTGTTTTTGAAAATTGATGTTGAGTTGAGAAAACTCTGGAGTATTAAAATATGTTAATAAAATCAAAATATCTTACTTTATGTTCCAAACTTCTTGAGTGGCAGCTACTTGAAAGAGGGACCAAGTACACTAGGAGGGGTATGACCTTTTTAATTAATAAATAAGAAAAATAAATGATGCAAAACAAAATAGTGAGGGAAATATTCATTAAAAGAATATTTAATAAAAGAAAAGAGAGAAACAAACCTTGACTACTTATTGAAAAAAAAGAACTATAAAAAGAGTGAAAGGGGAGAAAAAAGACACTTTTCCTCTGCAAAAGAGAGAAAAACTTGAATTTGTTGAACTCAACCTATTCCTTAAGAAGTTTTTTTTTGCAAAGAGTGAACATTACAGGGGTAATGGTTCCTAGATCACTAGAGGGTTCAGTTGTAAACCTTTCAGCGCTCAATGAACCATGAAAGGAACATGGTGAGTCTTGGAGAAGATTGTATTGGAAGAGATTATTACAAGGTTTACACGGAGATGGTAAAATACCTTGTGACTACTTTGCAATAGCTTAAAGAGATGGAAAATAATTCCCTGTATATCTTATTCTAGTGTGCTTGGTCCGGCTCGGGGGTGACCTGTGGAATTACTAGCTCTTGAATGTTCATGGCCTATGGCTAGGAGGAAAGTGGAAGCCACTCAAGTAATTTGGAGCTTGAATCCTGATAATTTTATCTATCTTACTCATTTTACGAATTCAATTATTCGTTATCTAATTTATTGTAATGAGTTAAATGCCATAATAAAATTAGGTTTGCCATTATTATTGAACTTTTGGAATGATTAGATAGGGTTCCTGTAAATACTTTTGTAGCTGTAGAATCAGTTTATTATTAGATATATATGCTTTCTCTTAAAATATTGATGAATATTCTCTAAAAATTTAATATTATTTTACTGGTAACCATGCAAAAATAAATAGAAACAAATAACCTATTTTCCATAGAATTTATTTATCTAGATTGTTTTCAAATTATATTTATTTTATGCATGCTTCATACATAAATTGCTTACTTCTGTATATTTCGAATAAAAACCTAGTTTGATGTTTAAAGAACTCAAACCCTAGCAAAGTATCCATGAACCAAGTCTTTAGGAAATATAATCTTTTAAACTTGGGGTCAAACCCTACCCAAGGATCAAAATTCAAGTCGTCGGAGCCCATCAAAGGGGTCTTAGCCTGTCTTAGAAGCGTCCTTAAAAAAATGGACACCAAAAGAAATGTTGATTTGTGTTTTTCACATTTTATAAAAAAAACAGCAAATTTGAATTAAAATTTCATTAAAAGGGCTAGCTTTCAAAACGCCTGTCAAACATTAATTCTGGTTACATACTTCGGCACCAAGGAGTCAAGGACGATTTCCAGCTTGCCAAGGCACCTGGAGTTGTTGGCATTTAAGAGAAGCAGTTCTTAGATGGGATGGGATCTCCCATCCATTAATCCACTTGGGCCATAAGTTAATTCAATTCATTAAACTGGCAGGTGTACCGTGTGAGATGGGAGAAACTTATACCATGTGAGTTGGCAATCGTTAATTCAATTCCTTAAACTGGAAGGTGTATAGTTTGAGCTGGTAGAAGTGATGATTCAAATGACCTCTTACCTCTTTCATGTTCCAACCTCAATGGACAGTAAGAATGCCTTCAATCACAATATTGATACTACAAGTGAAGATAATGATTTTTTACCTCTAAATGCCATTTCTTTTGGTCGCATATGTGTGTTCTGAGTGGGATGAGAGAGTTCCTGTTGTTTGATGGGCTTGCAGAATGACCACGAAAAAATGGGATAAAGATACACCATTTATCGTTCCAAGTTTGTATATTTCACATGCCACTCAGATGACTGAGGAAGTTGTGGAATGGTTAGCTAAGAATTAGCAGTAAAGTTTTCACTTCTCATTGAGTGATCAGTTTGTCTCCTGCACCATCGAGACAAAGAAAAAATCATAAATCCAGTAACTCATTATTATATTTTTCTCGTTGGAAGGGCAGTCATCTGTTAAACTACTGAATAAATAGAAGGGTATCCCTTGTTTTTAGTTCCTAAGGTCTATGTCTATTTTCCGAGTTATCATATGAGTGTAATGCCACTGATAAATTGGTAATGCTTTAATGTTACTAAACGGTGGCATTGTAAATGGTGATGCATGATTTGCTAGCTCAGTTCTCTCCTGTGCCAACCTAGCATGAGAAATGATTGAACGGTCGCCTAGGAGAGATTTTAGGCTACCTGAACTTGATAGTTATAAATTGGAAGGCATAGGGAGCCCTTGTTGTTGTTGAAGGTATTCTCATGCTCAAGTAGTCTCTATGGTCTGTTGACTGGCTAGTTGACAGAAGAGTTAGTAAATGAGTGGTGTGGGGCCGTTATTTCCTTCTCTCACTTGGAACCATGATGCTTAGACAACGATCAAGGCATCTACGATGTCGTGGCACTCAACCTCAGCCAATGTCGGCAGTGTTATATCTTCACCAAACATATCCTGGGTCATCCTCTGCCTCAATATGGGAGCAACAAAAGTGAATTTGACAACATAGCCACCATAGTGGAGGTTCCTTTCGCCAAGGAAGATTTAGATAGCAACAGAGAAGCTAGGAACATCATCAATAATGCTTTCTTGCTCAGAAGGTCTCTTGGTTAGTTTTTCTACAATCATGCTTGCTTTAAATATCTAGTTTTATAATGCTTTTATATTGAGTTTATCTTCATTTTAATTTTGGTCTAGATCTCTAGAAGTTGAGTTAATACTATTTTTTTTTCAATGTGTAAAACTCATTGTTTTAATGATGTTTTATATGTAAATATTTTATTTTATAAATAAGTATGTTTTAAGAAAGTTGTATTTGTATTAAATTTAACAATTTTTTTTTATTGAAAAAAAAAGCTAATAATTATTTTTTAAACTTTTCATTTGTAAAAAAACATTAACAGATGACCCATCTACTAGGAGTGGTCCCACAGAAAACATCTGCCGATAGGGAGGGGTGCACATCACACAATTGAGAGGCGGGATGCCCATATACTTAGTTAAGAGAATAATGAAAATAATTGCATACCACCCTGCCTAGTAGGCGTTATAAGTTGTAATGCCCACCATGCCCATCCATCGACGTAAACTTTTATTTATAACCGTCCCCACCAAGAGGTTATTAGTCCCACGACTGTGTCATTATGGACTTTAATTAAGAAGGGGCAGTCTACTTTCGACCCAACCAATGGCAGGCCAAAGGGAGCCTTACAAAGGAATAAACCTTATTGTTTTGACCTTCCAAAATGAGAGGGAAGCATGAATATATAACCTTCAATATATAACCTTCAACATAAAATTAAGACCAGCCCTTCAAATTTGATCCTTGACCATACCATAGTCTCAAAATACGAAAAGCTTAAAGTGAGTACAAGGAATTCATGGCGATGTAAGTACAAGTCCAATGTCTCAAACTCTCGGTTAAGGTGACCTCTTATAAACCCCAGGAGCAATAAATGTTCACAACAATCCAAACTTGCAACGTATGGTGCAAATCCAATCTTACCATATACACGACAACATGGAAAATACATCCAAAGATTAATATATTATCCAAACCAAATGTTTACATGCTGGTAGCATATTACTCCAATCTTTAGCTGCCAGGGTTAAAGAAACATTTAAAAAGTGTAAACCAAACTTTATGTTAAGTAAATGGATACTTTTGAACAAGTCTAATATCTTGTTTACCAATGTATAAGTGTGTATAGTATAGAACCATTTACAATAGCCTAATGTTGGAGATTAGATACATATGTATGCAATGAAGGTTAAGTGTTCATCATGGATACATATTTGTATCATATAGTTGTATCATTTAACCTTTGTATCTTTTGTGATGTCAAAATCAGCATCAAATTTGTAAAAGGAATATAAAATGGATGTTAGTCATTACTTAGCTTTACTTTATGTTGATGGCTTGTTTCTTCTTAAAGTTGACAGATTTAATAAGATTCATATGTATACAGTTGAGTAACAAACAAAGTGAGCAATGAACACCGGTAAAACAAAGGTAGTATATGTCAACTTAGACACATGTGTTAAGTTCACAATTTTACAGCTATATACTCGACAATTGTTAGGATACAGAGCTTAGATTTTTATTAATTACTTTTTAGTGCAGAGTTCTTTATTCATACTAAATGTAAGAGATTTTGATTAAGATTTTGATTGTGTGAATGTCACATAGCAACATTGTCTTTTCTAAAAAAAATAAGTGATTTTTAGGTCATTACAAAAATAAAATAAAATACAGACAAGTTAAAAACTCATTTTAAATTTAAATTAAAGGATTAGGATCGATTTACATGTTCTCTTTTCCATTAAGGATGCATGGTTGTCACGTGGAGAAAAAAAATGGTGTTGTTTGCAAATTTTCAAAATTAACACAAACCCATGTAAGTGAAGCAATTGATAAATGTAGCAATCCAATGGCATTGCACATTGGAGCAAACGTAGGGGATAATGAGCATTAGTGCTTGTATGAGTTGGAAGCATTGAATGACAATTGAAATGGAATTATAGTTTGGTATTTTCTAACCCTATCGCAATGTGCTTAAGATATTGACATACAAGTGGATTTATATGAATCAAATGCACCATTTATTTGTTTTAAACATTGTCTTAATTGACATCATTACATGTAGTAGTGTTACACACAATGTGGCCAAATATATAGGATGTATCGAAATGCCTCTAGAAAAAATGGTCGGTATTTTTTAAAAATGATTTAACTTTACTCAATTGTGTGTTAGGGTTACACACTAGTCTAATTAAGTATATCAATCACACTAACCAAAAAAATTTACAAATGATCTATATTTTTTAAAATATTTTAACCTACCTCAATGCACATGGTAGGTTTCTTTATACAGAGAGGGAGCTAGTTAAGAAATATATGTATACGTAAGAAAGTTGTGATAACAGGTTGATTGGAATGAATGAGCATGAATCCATATTCATGGTTCATGTTATTGCATCTATTATATTCCAATGGCTTCTCTAATAGTTATGGTGGTGTAATGGTTAGTTTATGCTAAACTTTTGTTTGGTCAAAATATATATGGTGCTTTGTGTTATTAGAGTGTTCAACAATTACTAAGTTGGTGGTATGGCTATGGATGTTATCAATAATTTGCTCTCTCAATTTGATTTTAATGGAACCCTTAGTTTGGCCTATGTACATGGTTCCACAAGATCACTGAATTTTGTACACGCCTTGGTTGAGATATGGATCAATTTTTTCCTTAACATTATTTAAAAACATTTTCCAAGGTTTTGTGGGGGTTTTAAAAGTTTTGATGTTCTTTTTAAACGAATTTTAGCAATTTCTATATGAAATACCTTGATTATATGGGGGGGATTAGAATGTGAGGAAAGTATTTTCATATGAGGATAGATTTATTGTGGTTGGACTTGAAAAAATATTTATTATATGATAATTACATAGCCAAGGTCCATGACCCAATCCTCAACCTCCTCCCTTATTTCATCTATCGGAGCATCCTTGGCCTTATCCCACAGTTCCTCCTCAATCGCATCAATCTCTTTGCGGACGACAGTGGATATTCGATCATGGAAAAAGGTGGTAGCAACAGAGCTTGCACCTGTGTGCGCGTAACACTTTCGCCAATGCCACACAGAGTCCTTCTGGCCTCCGTATTTCTCCCACGAGGGGCCATCGAGGTAGACTCTTCAGTATTTCCTTTCCTCCCCCTCGGAGCCATCTTCCCACGATAAATTTTCAGACGTGAAAGGTTGTGATAAAGATCGTATTCTCTAATGACAATGGAAATAGTTGAGTCCACTCTGAATAGATATGAGCATGAAAAATGTCGTCTTCTGTCTGACTTGATAGTGAGACCGACTATAATTACGATAATTGGAGGATTCATGACTCGGTATTTCATTCCTTTCCCTAGTATTGTCACTTGTGTACCCTTCTCGATGTACCTCATGATGGCTATCTTAAATCCTTGTGGTAAAAACATGATCTTATCACTTCCAAATCTCCCCTGCATCTGAAATGAGTGCAAACACATACCATAGATGATGATGTTGCATCCTTCCATTGTCCTTGCGAATTGAGGATTAAATGAGGTGGGGTGGAGTTGTCATGTACACGTGTGAGCATGAGCGAGATCCATGAGTATCCTGCATGGCCCCTCCTTCCCATCTTGAATCCATGTGATCTGCATTAGCCATATGGATGCATTGGTATGTCTGCTTTGTTCTTCCAAAAACCACCAATTTTCCTTCGCATATGCATTGTCCTCCTCCTAGTCCCACGTTGGCTAGAAGATCGACCACTTTGTTGGCTTCTCTTATGGCATGGTTGAAATGCCAAGCGATATTTGTAGAGAGAAGGGCCCCTATATTTTCCAAGCTGCTCAAGATGCACCAGCTAGAGGCCACCTTCTCCACCCTTTTCGCATTCACCAACTTTATTTCCATCTGGATGATGACCCTGGAGTCTCCTTCCACCATCATCGACAACCGTTGAGACCTGGATACTATATTTAACCCTTGCAGAAGACCTTCGATATCGGTTACATTGTTTTTATCCTTCAATCGAGTCCTGGTATATTCCCCCATACCCATCGGACTAGGGTTTCCCTTTGAAGTGTCATCAAATTTAATATTGAAGGAGCCACCCAGGGGGAGGGACCAAGAATACGAACTAGTCAGTTGGAGGGCATGTGTTCTCTTTCGGCTCCCCTCTATATCCTCTTTTTTAAGCCCCCAACCCTCTACGATTCTAATCTCTTGTTCTCTTAACTCTCAATCCTTCTGTCCACTGGTGATTTCTCACAGTCTCCTGAAGATTATGTGTCAATATTTTCTAAACCTCCTCTTCAGCGGATCTCTTGTCTTAGAAGATCTTGTTATTCCTCTCCTTCCATATCACCCACAGAAGGAGACCCAGGAATATATACCATAGAATTTTGAGGATGGGGTTCGGGAAGGCTTACAGGTTCCAATTTCTTATCGATTGATAGGGATGGCCTTTGACCCTGTCCGATTGGCGACAAATATATTTCCCCTGCCCCCCCCCCCCCGATACTAGACCAATGAGGAAAAGGGGAATCCATCCAAAAGGTGGTTCATGTTCTCCTCTCCATTGTTTCATAAAAAGCACTGCAATGGAACCACAAATCCCTTTTTTCTCATATTTTCCCCCGTCAGAATTCTCCTCTACATGACCATCCATATGAAGGAGGCAACTTTTCGCCAAGGGTTCATTGCCCATATTTTTTTTCCATATTTCCTCTCGAGATTCTCTTCAGAAGTCCATATGTCATATGGATCCTTTATGCTAAAGACTCCTCTAGCAGAATACCCCCATCTCAACTTGTCGTGGCTTTCATGTCTTCGGATGCATCGTTCATGGATAGTATCCCAAAGCTCTTGTGCTTCCTCAGTCGTTAGCAGATGCGATCACCAACCATGGAATTTCCAGTCATGTAAATCCCCATTATCCATAGTCTCATACAGGTATTGGTGAACCTTTATTATCCCCTCTATTATACCTCTTTCCCTTACGATCTATAACCTAGGGTTTTTCCATAGCTAAGGGAGTTGATGCCAGGAGTCATCCCATAATTTTTATGTGTGTCCTTCTCTTATTTCCCGGAAGCAATGATCATGGATGAGACTTTTGTTTCGTTGAACAGAAGTATAGATATGAGAACCCACTTTCTCTTCCCTTAATCAGATTAAGTCATTACTGAATCAGTTCTGGGAATACTTCATGTGCCACAATTTATCCCAAGGCTCATTTGTACGGGTGCACCACCTCCACCAAATCTCGGCCCCAAGAACCTTGTTTATCTTCTCAGGATCTTGGAGGCCTAAACCTCCCCAATCCTTGGGTTGAAATAACTTGTCCCAACTAACCAGCTTTGTTTTGGACTTTTATGGGTTGCCTCCCCAAAGGAAACGTCGTTGTATATTTTGAATTTCTCTGAGGATTGAATTCAAAGACGCCAAAACCAAAAATAAGTAGTTGGCATGGCCTAGAGAACTGACTTTACCAAGGTACTCAATCTATTCGGAAAATTTAATGGCTTGAAAACCCACCCTGATAACTTCTGCCTCATTCCATCAAGTAGATCTTGCCATGACACTTTCCTAATCGTCCCCTCTACCAGAGGAGCTCTAAGGTACTTTAACAGTTGGGAACCTATCGAGAATCCGAGGATGCAATTGATATTCCTTTGTGTCACCCTAGGAGTATTAAAGAAGAAGATTTGATATTTTTTTGAGTTCATTTGCAACCCAGAGGCCTTGGAAAAGATTGTCAAACATTTCTTGAGGGTTTGTGCCTCTTGGACTGAAGGGTGCCCCAAGAGAATGGTTTCATCCACGAACTGTTGATGATTTTGCTTGTCTACGCCCATGTGAAGGTTTAGACCACAGATGTCACCTCTAGCTACCTGAGATTTCATTATCCTACTTAGGTCTTATGTCATGATGATGAACAGGAAGGGAGATAGGGGATCCCCCTGTCGAATAACCCTATATGGATTCATCATGCAAGAGGGGGATCCATTCAACAATATAGAGTAAAAGGTGGAGGAAACCATATTCATAACCCATTCAATCCAGTCTCTATCAAATCCAGGCATTCAAAACTTCTTGCATATACTACCAACTCAATTTATCGTAGGATTTAGCAATGTCAAGTTTAACTAGCATCCTTGGTTTGTTCGTTACTTTAGGGAGTGGATCACCTCATGGCCTAGAATAATTCCATCTAGGATTTGTCTTCCTTCCATGAACCCAAATTTTTCTGGGGCAATGAAAAGAGGAAGGATTGGTTTTATTCTGTTGGCCACAACTTTATAAATTATCTTCAAAAATGACATTGCATAGAGCTATGGGTATGAATTTACCTAGCGCATCTGCCCCTTTCGATTTGGGGATGAGAGTTAGGAAGGTCGCATTGAAATCCATTAGGACCCCCTGATCTTGGCATGATTCTTCAATAATTTTCCATACTTCCTGTTTTATGAGGTCCTAAAAATAATGGAAAAAAATGGAATTAAAGTCATCCGGCCTAAGGGGATTTCCCAAATTCATCTGTTGTACCCCTCAATCTTGTCGTGATTCTTCAAAAAATTTCCAAACTTCCTATTTTATGAGGTCCCAAAAATAATGGAAAAAGTTGGAAGTAAAGTCATTCGGCCCAGGGGCCTTTCCCAAAGTCATCTATTGCATTGCGTCTTCCACCTCTTGAAGCTCTATTGGTTTGATAAATATCTCATTGTGTTCCTAAGAGATACTCATTGGGAGGAGTTGGGTTATTTTTGCAATGTATTGTCGTCTATTCACGTTGTCCTTCGCCATGACCTATTTAAAGTGGTTAACAATCTCCTCTTCTATCTCTTCTCTGGTTTCAACATGCCTTCCATCCATCTCCCTCAATTTGTGGATCTTCGATCACTGCATATTTTGAATTACCGAGTTATGGAAGAATTTTGTGTTACGCTCCCCTTCCTGAAGCCATTGGTTCCTTGACTTCTGCTTCCATTATATCTCTTCCTGTCATTATCTCAAAGCTATCCGGGGGAGAATATCTTCTTATTCTTCTTTGACCTCTTCCTCATATCCGTCATTCATACCCTTTCTTTGGATCACCTCCGATTGTGAAATCAATCTTTTCTTATCCTGAAATATGTTTCTAAAGTCTTCTTTATTTCAGGTATGAATCCTAGCTTTCAACGCCTTTAGTTTCTGTTGAAATTGATACATCCCTGACCCCATGGGGGAACCAGTTCCTGCCACCACTGTTGAACTAATGATTTAAAATATTTGTGTTCAAGCCAGAATTTTGTTCAAATCTAAACGGTTTCATATTGTGAATACCTAACCTATCTCATTGCAGAGAAATTAGCCAATGATTTGATCCATTCGTTGGAAATACATTGGATGACACTTCTCCTTCCTCACTGACTATTTAGTCGGAGACCAAGAATATATCTAATCTTGAAGCTACATGGTACTCCCCTCCAGGTCGATTATTCTATGTGAACCATCCATTTCATGTTTCTAGGTCAACTAAATGACTTTCCTGTATGAAGTCCCTGAAATATTTCTGGAATCTATCCATATTCCTTCTTCCCCCTTTATTTTCCCCTAGAGAGGCTATCAGATTGAAATCTCCTCCCATTATCCATGGGTTACTGTCCATTCTACCCCTAAACCAACGCATGTGTTCAAGGAACACAGATTTCTGAGTAAACGAGCTCAAGCCATACATATTAGTTAAAGTTCCCTTGGCCCCAGAATCCTGGATTGAAAAATTCGTCGTCAAAGAGAAATGGGTTAGCCAAAGGTTTGATAAACTAACCAATTGTGGACGCCATATAATCCCTAACCCTCATGTTTCCCTGTTGGCATCTATTGTTATTGTTTTACATCCTCTCCATATCCTCTATCCTACTTGATCTAGGGTCTCTGACTTACACTTCGTCTCTTGGAGAAATAGAACAATTGATTTCTCATTCTTAAGCTTCTTTGCTAGTACTTTAATATTCCTACGGTTGTTACGTCCCCAAATATTTCATGGTATTATTTTTAATGGTTCATTCGATTAACTTTAGTAAAGGCCACCACAATAGTGGTATATTGGCCTAATTCTATGAGCTTGACTCGTATCTCTGGAATTCTTTGCTTGTTCGTCTTCCTCCCTCTCCTCGGATCCTCCTCAGATTGTTTTCTCGTGTTCCCCTTCTAGGGCTCAATATCCATCCCAAGTTGTTGATTGGTCCTCGTTCCTAATGATAGCCTACAAAAGCTCCAATTGTCACCTTGGCACATATCCTTTCCCTTTTTTCTCACATTCTTTCTCTATTTCGTCTAGATCTAGCTCTCCCAAATCCATAACCTCAACCATGTCTTCATCTATTGCTTCCATTTGTTCTTCTTGACATGGGCCCTTTGCCTCCCTGGGAACAATCATGTTAGGTTGGAATTCTTTGGTCTTGTCCTTATTGTTGGGGCTTTCCTCCTCTTCCCTCTCACCCATGATCACAAATATATTACTGGTGTTTGATTTTCCCCCTTTGGGCCCTCTTCCATGTTGTTGCGGAGGACCAAATTGTGGATTTCTTCTTCTATTCTGGACCTGGACAAAACTCTTTGTGTCCTCTGTCTTCTCCTGTGTCTGAGAATTAGCTAGGGACTATTGGCTATTCTTTGGGAAATTCCTGCTAAGGTGTTTGTATTCATGGCATTGTCTACATCTGAAAGGTATGTGCTCATAATCGATGGGTCGTTGCCATTCTTCGTATTCCCACTTTAATTTGATGGCATCTGGTAGCTCCTTTGACAAATCCATGTAGTCACATATTCAGGAAAATGCAGTATACCTTTGTTGTTTGGTATGTTCCGCTACCTTCACAAATTCTCCCAACGTGTTCCTAATATTTTGTATAATTTCCAAATCTCAGTATTCGCATGGGATGGAATACAGACAGATCCAGACAGGGGAAACCCTCATGTCTTCTTTCTCGGGATTAAATTTTTCTTTCCATGAATGCAGATAGAGATCAGCTGAAAAGAAAAAATAAGGGCCCTCTTCCAAGGTTCGATCTCGGTCCTCCTTGTTGAAGAAAATTATAGTGAAAAAACCCTTGGATCCCAAGTGCAGATCATACTTCCCTTTGGTATTCCATGTGTGTTTAATCCATCAAATCAGATCTCTCTCTTTCGGCCAAATATCGATAAATTTTCTTATCAAAGCTTTCTCCTTCCAGAGCTTCACCTTTTCTCGGATTTTCTCTAATCTAATATGGAGAGCAAGTATGCTCTGTGCATGTGGGAGGAAACCCCAGAGGGGGTTCTTGTCCTGTCCTTCATTCTCGATATCCCCAGCTCCATCCCCCTGTATGTCGTTGTTTTGTGAGCTCATTGGCAGATTCTTGCTGATGGTTGTGGAGGGAGAGAAGCCCCCTCCCTGATTCGCCATTGAGGAAACCCCTCACCAGCTGAGTGGAGTCTGCCTCGCAAGATAGTCTGTGAACGTCTCCATCCTTCATGACCCAAGACCCTCGATCTACCTCAAACCCTATCGCAGTGAGCCTTGGAACCAATTCGAGCACCTTCATACCATTTGACTCATCGAGGGAGAATCCCAAACATTGTCCATTTAAAAAACCAAATGTATGTATCATTTTTTTTATAATAACTATGTACTCTAACCTCATGGCCACTTCAAGCTAGAGTTGCTCCTCAACTACCTTAAAAGCATTTTCTCAAAATCCTTCCTTTGTTAGGTTCCCTTGCACTAAACAAGTTGATGGATCCCTTTCCCACCATTCTATAGGAAGAAAACCCATACAAATAGCTACACACCCTTGTTTCTAAAACTATCCATATTTTAAATACAAACCATTGAAAGCGTGAAAATTCTCACATAAGGGAAATAGCCTAGAATAATGGCTATCCTAATTACAGATAAACAAGCATTTCTCAAATTCAACTACCACATAAAAGTGAAACATTATAAATCCAACCCTAATTTGAAAATACTTTCTTCGCATCTTAATGCCTTCATGCCCTACATTCAAGGTGTTTCAAAAAAACATTGTTAAAAACCTCTTTTAGAGGACATCAAAACTATGTTTAAACCCCACAAAACTCTATAACATGTATTAAACAATGTTTAAGATAGAATTCATCCTTATCTCAACCAGGGTGTATCTAAAATGCATTCCCTTGTGGAAGCACATACATAGGACAAACAAGATGTTCTATAAAAAAAACATACACAATCCAAATCAGTACCACCAAATTGAAATTAGTGACAAACACAACCCAAACTATGTGTTCTATAAAAAGCATAATCATACCCCAAATCAGCAATTAGTGAACATTCTAACAACACCAAGCACCGTATGTTCTAACCAAACCAAGATTTTAGCGAAAACTAACCATTACATTGTCGTTAAAGAAGTCATTAAAGATTACAAAGAATCTCAATAATATCAACCGTGTATATGCTTAGTCAATCTTAACAATCCATCATCAACAATCTATGTTTGCATAAAAAACCCAACACCAATCCCCATATTTCTTAGTTTCGATCCCTTTCTGCTAAAAAATTTTAATTTCATCATTTCCTTCATCTTCCTTAACCTTCTTTTCCTTTAGTGTTTTGATATGATTATTTCTTTTAATTTTATTTCACTAGTTTTTTATTTCTTTAGTTTGATTTTTTTCTTTGCAATAGTTTCCTACTTTTCCTTTCTTTATATTTTTTTATTTGTTATTTATACTTTTTTTTAATATTCTCTTCCATGATTTTTTCATATTATCCTATTAATGATACTATTGATATTTTTCATCCTTCTAACCTTCGTTTACTTGGGTTTTCCTTATTTTACATTGATCTATTTTATTAGTATGAATATTCTGATTCTTATTTTTCTCATCCCTCGCTTTTATGTTATGTTTACTTGGGTTTTCCTTATTTTACATCGATCTATTTTATTAGTATGAATATTCTAATTCTCATTTTTCTCATCCCTCACTTTTATGTTATGTTATGTTCGTACCTTATCATTTTCTAGTAAATTTGTTCTTATTGGTTTTGGTAATGATGTTGAGTGTTCACTCGAAATGCATTGGACTATAACTTTGTTCAATTCAAACCAAAAATCATGAGAAAAAATAACAATAATAATACTTGAGTGATTTATAGCCTCCCTTAGTTGTTGGCTCATGGTCATTACCAAGGAACCATGGCCATGGACACACAACACTTGGAGAGGTGCCATGGTTTGTTGGCTTATAGCCCTTATAAGAGCAGTGTAACGAACATTGTGATATGATTCTCTTACAAAGGACCATGTTCAAGCCTTTATGTGTAGCCACTGAGAAACATAAACAAGAAAAGGGGACTTTCCATGATGAAGTTGAAAAATCTTTTAAAAGGAAATAACAATTAAAAAAACTAATAAAAAAAACTCTTAAAAAAGTTTATGAAACTTAAAAAAAACCTTCAACCGAAAAAATTAACCATAAAAAAACCCTCTTTTTAAAGGATTCTTCTACTCATGAACATTGCCATTGTTATCTATCATAACCATAAACAAGACGAAAGCCACAAGATGGCAATGTCCCCGACTAAAGCAAATAAGCTAAATAAAAAAAAGTTTTGAAAAAAACGAAAAAGCTAAACAACTAAGGGAATAAAACTTTAAAAAGAAAAACAAATAAGAGAAACAACTGACCTATACTTATTTTATTCAATTAATTCTAACACTAACTTATACATTTTAGGAACCCGGTAATTGTAAAAATGGATAAATTGATTAAGAGCCATAAACACATTTATTTGCATTCATTTATCTATTTTATAAACTTATCAATTGTAAAGATGGATAAATTGACTCTAGATGCAATTTTATATTAGTAAATAGGATTTTAAATTTCATTTGGTTTAACAAACCCATTTACCAACAAAGGTAACAAATTTGTGCAAAATAAAAAGAAAAAGCTTGGAGGAGAAAATCCTTTCTGAAAATTTAATCTTTTGGTAAAACATAAAATATAGGTCTTCCACCAGAAAATCCTCCCTGAAAAATTAATTTATTGGTAAAACAGAAAATATACTTCAATATAGGAGTAAGCCATCACGGTTTAAATTATTTGTAAATGGAAATCATACCACATTTTGTCTTTTATCAAAAGCTTCAGTGAGAATTCACAAATGCATTTATTAATCATTTTGAAATGGAATAATGACAATTTACAACAAACCTCAGAATGTGAGAGGCGTCTTCCCACATTACAACCATCTTTTTTCTCTCATAACAAAATGTAAGAGTTCTCTTCCGACATTACAACCATCTTTTTTTCTCCCATAACAAAATGTAAGAGTCCTCTTCCGACATTACAACCATCTTTTTTTCTCCCATAACAAAATGTAAGAGTCGTCTTTGAACGTTACAACCATCTTTTTTTCTCCCATAACAAAATGTAAGAGTCGTCTTCGAACATTACAACCGTCTTTTTTCTCCCATAACAATTATACAAACTCTTACAGATGGTCAAAATGTAAAAGCCTTCTTCCGACATTACAACCATCTGTTTTCTCCCATAACAATCATACAAACTCTGACAGACAGTTTTAGTTGTCTTTTAAGGATCTTCCTGCCCCCATAGCAGAGTATATATAATTGGATATCAATTCGATTACATTTTTAAAAATAATTGCCCTAATATCTAGAAATGCAATAAATGGCACCACACTACACAATACATTGCATATATTACTGGTGTTAAAGATGCAGAAGAGTATATCTATGATGGGTGTTTTTCAAAAAATTACAACAAATAATAAATACTACAAGTCTATGATAGTATGTTTAGCACACAATCCCATAAATAAAATACCTAGTGAATTTAGTGCTATAAAGAGGCATTGTACTGCATCTTCTTGATTTACAAAAAGTAACAGTTTTCAAAAATGGAATATTGTGTTCCTCCCATAAATTAGGGAAAATACTAGAAATTAAATAATGGCTTCAATAAAAGGTGCTATTTCAGGCTTGAATTTCAAATGAAGAAAAAAACTTCATCCAATCCATACTATCGTATAAATGTCTTAATAATCTAGTATCAGCTGTCTATCCAGTTATGTGTGCAAATGCCTTCACAAAAATAGTTGGAAATTTTCAGCATAATAAAAGCAATACCCCTCTGAATGTCCTTAATGAAACAAAATCCTTAAAAAACTTGATTTTTCAGAGAATAAATTGGATCATTGATTACTGTAACACAATTAAGACAAATGTCTAGTTTTGTCTTCAGGTTAAGAATGGCAATCGTCTGCACTAGGAAACCGCTCGGTACACACTCACTTGCATATGGATGATATCGGGTACTTACTACCACCATAGCCTCCCCGGACACTGTCGCAAGCACCACTTCCACCGTAGCCACCAATCCCAGAATCATAGCTGCCTCCATAACTACTACTACCACCATAGCTACCAAAACCCTCACCATCTCCAAGGCTACCTGGCAGCCCACTTCCATAGCCCCTAAAGCTGCCACCATAGGACCCAAACCATCCTCCATAGCCAGTAGCAGAGTCTCCCCGATAACCCCCTAGACCAGCACCACCATAGCTTCCATAGGCACTACGATAGTCAGCACCTCCATATCCACCATAATCTCCTGCCCGACTCCCATATGCTCTTGGCCTAAAAGAACTGTTGTAGTCACCAGCACCTAATCCACCATAAACATCCCCATAGCCACGGAAACCTGGAATAAAGGGAGGCCTCACGTCCATCCCATATGCAGGTTCGGGCTCAGGCAAAGCTTTCTTCGGCTCAGCCTTCTTAATCTCCACCTCCACCTACAATAAGACAAAAAATTAACCTAAATTATGTTTCAAATTATGGCGTTAACAGAACCACATCTCCCAGACTAGGGCAATCCTACTACCACAACTGTATCCAAAAGTGACTCCATGGGATTTTAGTATTTAACTATATCCAGAGACACAACTAGATCCAGACGTTGCATAACAGAATTCAAAAAAAAAAGGCGAAAAACAATTGTAGCCCATGTGAACTAGAAGACATACAATGCAAAAGGCATACCTGTTTTCCGCCCAACTCGTATTGCTATGTGATAAGATCTCTTCAACAACTTGTTCACTATCAAATGTTACAAAACCAAAACCCCGAGATCGACCTGTGCCATGATCTTGCATGATCTGATGCTCAACAACCTTGCCAAACTTCGAAAAGTATTTCTTGAACTCATCTACAAACAGAAGAAAATGTTGTCTTGTCCAAAAGTAAACTACAAAAAATAACAAGAAGCAACTCCCTTGCTAACACTGGCTGATAATCTGAAAGAGTGTAAGATGGCATTTGACAAAGTGGCAACGAACAAACCTTCTGTAATTGATGTTTGTATACCACCCACGAAAATTTTCTTTGTTTTGGGGTCTTTTGTTGCCGCATTCCCTCTTGGAATAGTCCTTTTGATTTCCACCTGTCAAACACAAACCTATACATCCTCAGCACCACATGGGGAAAACACAAGCATCCTTCTGTACACCCTGTGTATACAAATAAATAAAGAGCATAGAAAAAGAAGCCATTAAATTTTCTAGCAGAAACCTAATATCTCAAGGGGTAGTTACCCTAGAACTTACCCTTTTGCCATCTATAACATGTTTATCCTTAATGATTTTGTCTACGACAGAGGGATCAGCATAAGTCACAAACCCAAAACCCCTAGGGTTGCCTGTGGCGCGGTCTTTCATTATCACCGAATCTGTAAGCTCTCCATACTTGGTGAAATACTTAGTGAAAGTTGCTGTGATGCATTCAAAAATATACCCATTAAAATCCTCTAAGCATGCTATTAAAGCCCTAGAACATCTACTCTTGAAGAATACCCATGAAGATCGTCACTCCAGAGAAAGAATACACCACGGCTGTGCACTTCCAACAGGATTAAAACACACAAATGCCTACACCCATCAAAATCCTAGCTTATTTCACAAGGGCCCTTGACTAAAACTTTCTTGAAACCACACAACCGCACTCTCGAAGACAAATAGGCCACGTAATCTATACGCTGCAATCTTAATGCAGCAAGCGCCTCCTGCTAGGATTTTCCATACATTCAAGCCTGTACCTATAAAGCCCTAATAGAAACCCTAACATTAAAAGTACTAAAACCTTCTGAAATGCTCACTTTCGATGTAGACCCCCCCAAAAATCAACATCATCGAACACCTCAATATACCCCAAAAGCAAAGAGATGTCAAGAGTTCCTTGGGGCATGTTGGATACTGTAAAAGATTCATTAAAGACTTGAGCAGGATTGTTGCCCCTCTATCTACTCTGTTATCCGAGGATATAGAAGATTCATTAAGGACTTGAGCAATATTGTTACCCTGCTATTACTCTGCTATCCAAGGATACAGAGTTATAAAAGATTCATTAAGGACTCTGGGATATAGAAGATTCATTAAAGACTTGAGCAAGATAAGAATACAGAGTTGTAGAAGATTCATTAAGGACTCTGGGATATAGAAGATTCATTAAGGACTTGAGCAAGATTCATTATTATCCAAGGATATAGAAGATTCATTAAATACTTGAACAAGATTGTGGCCCCTCTATTTACTTTGCTATCCTCAATTGTCTCCCCTCTTATAGAATATTCATTAAGGACTCGAGCAAGCTTTCTCCCCGCTATTTACTATGCTATGCTCAATTTACTCTAATATCTCTGCAGAGATAGCAGAGTAAATTGGCCCCTCTTATAGAAGATTCATTAAAGACTCGAGCAAGCTTATTGCCCATCTATTAACTATTGCAGAGATAGCATAGTAAATTAACCCCTCTTATATAAGATTCATTAAAGACTCGAGAAAGCTTGTCGCCCCTCTATTTACAATGCTATCCTCAATTTACTCTGCTATCTCTGCAGAGATAGAAGAATTTAAGAATTTACTCTTCAATCTCATGCAGAAATATACAAAATTCATTAAGGACTATCTAGCAAGCTTGTTACCACACGCATAGCATAAAAATACAAATATAAACCAGAACAAATATAAGCTAAGAACACAAGAGCAATGCATACCTGAGGTCTTTTCCCTCGAAAGGCCACCAATGAAGATTTTTCTGTCAAAATATTGCAAGACAAGCCAATTAATAGAACCCCAAAAACCTCAGCAATGGAATGCCGTGCATGAAGTAATAAATAAATGCAAAGGCAGATTTAGAGACTCACCCAGGACTTGAAGTGTCTCTGGAAGCATCGTTGTTCTTATAATTGTGCCCTTACCCAGGAGATAATGCATCCATTTATTCACTTTTTGTACAATGGCATAGAGCGCATTCATTTATTCACTTCTTGTACAATGGCATAGAGCGCTTGACCATATGTAGGATATCACGGCACCAATCCGTAAAACAACTCGGAGTGATAACCCTTGGCTCTACACATTCGTTAAGCGGTAATCCAAGGCTTGGAATGGATGGGGCACCAATTGGCCTATCGAAACTAACATTATCGAAACTAACATTACATGGCAATGCACGGCACACCTCGAGTTCCCAACATGGACGGTATTGTATGGAATATGCAACGCCTTCATACTCGTTCAGACTAGAATTCTCTGAGTTGTTTGCACGACTTAACTCTTCCCAACCCTTGGACAGAATTCCTCATGAAACAAGGAAAGTTCTAATATCCTGACCTGGACCTGCAACAACATTTCTGTAAATTAGTACCAAACTGAAGAAACAGGCCAAAGACCAGATTCTTGGGTCTTCCTTTGCTGGGCTGAATTCGCGGCTTAACCCCATACATGCTAGACATTCATTTCCCATGTAGATTCCAGGGGCAGTCACCCCTCCATAGCTCATAGGATGGTCAGTCAAGATTCACAACTGTCCAAGCTTCAAGGGCCTCCATATTGCACTCTACAGACTAGCGATCCCTCCATAGCTCATAGGATCGTCGGTCAAGATTCACAACTGTCCAAAGCCTCAAGGACCTCCATATTGGACTCTACAGACTAGCGAATTATTTCAATCATCGACCAGCCATGCTGGGCTCTTTAAGTTTAGAGCCCCTCCAGCCAAAAAAATCAGTCACTTAACACAATGAATAATGAATAATACCAACATTTTCCGGCTATTAACGTCAAATCGCACAGCCAAAAATCGGTGAGCTAACACAATGAATAATGAATAGGCTCCGTAGCTCATAGGATGGTCGGTCAAGATTCACGACTGTCCAAAGCCTCAAGGACCTCCATATTGGACTCTACAGACTAGCGAATTATTTCAATCATCGAACAGCCATGCTGGCTCTTTAAGCTTAGAGCCCCTCTTCCCTTATTTTTAGCCAAAAAAAAATCAGTAACTTAACATAAAGAATAATGAATAATACCTACATTTTTCGGCTATTAACGTCAAATCGCACTGCCAAAAAAATTGGTGAGCTAATGAATAATGAATAATACCTACATTCTTCACTTATGGGCAAGGCTCTGGCATTGAAATCTGCAAACAAGCATAAGCTCCCTTACCCGTTCAATGCTAGTTTGTATTTAATAGACATTAGTAATGGTGCATTTAATAGGTTGCAAGGATTTAAAATTTCATAATAAGATCATTAAATGCATTAATGCAATGTTTACTAATATTCATTGTATTAAAATTTTATTGACGCCCCTGGTCTTGAGACACAAAACTCTAAAAAATGTCACATACATAAACCAATGAACATGCAAAAAAAATAGTTTTAAAAAATATTATTTAATACACATGAAAATCAAATTATACAAAAATTTTATAAAACACATAAAAATTTTCATGTAAAGCCTCAGCAATTCATATATCCTTTGTCAAGAACATAACAATGTCCCCCAACTTAAATATAGTCATCCATTACGCCAGTATAATCAAGCCCCCTGAAAAGCATTACTTAAAAAAAAAAAAAAAAGCAACCACTAACCTGAAATGTTTTCCATTCATTGGAAAGCTTGCTCCATCATAAACCTAAAACAAATATCGATAATGCTACCACGTAATAAAAGAATAACAACAACAAAAGACGACATTATTATGAAGAAGACTCTTGACACCCTAAAAAGAAGTGAACAAGTGAGAGCTTCAAACCTTAAAAGTGCTTTTGATTTACCCGCGTTAAGGATATAGTCTTTTTCCCGTTCATTTTCGTTTTCATTTATTTTTATTCTGTTGTAACAATCTAATTATATAATGGGTCTTGAAAATGGTTTTTATAGTGTTTATAGATCCTTTTTACATTATAATCTAATTTTCAATGTTAATTATATTATTAATTTGAAAATGGTTTTTATATTGTTTAGATTTTTTTGACATTATAATTTAATTTTCAATGTTAATTATATTAATAATAAAAGTTTAATGTCTTATTGTCTAAATGATAATAATAAAAAAACATATTTCTTGGACTAAGACTGTAAATGCATTTAAAAAGACAAAATAATCATTGAATTCAAGTATATTTCAACATAATAATGTAATCAAAAAATCAGTTTTGAACAAGTTTATATAAACTTCTCAAAAATTAGAATTGAAATCATTAATCACTTTCATCTAGCATGTCCATTCTCTTCCAAATTCTTTTTTCATTCAATTTTAAATAATGAATAAAGTTGCACATACAAGAAAAATAGACTTCCAAAGAAAAGATGGTCCTTAAGTAACTTGAGTTGAAATATATACATCATCTATTTCCTTACCAAACTCATTTGCGAACCCAATTTTACCGCTTAGCAAATTGGGATAACTCTTCTTCTCCGTCTCCCATAATGCATGTGGTACCCCCATGGTGTGGGAGAGATGTAATACCCATCATTTACCTTTCTTTTCACCACTACATTCTCTTCTCATCTCTTCATTACATCCCTCTCTTCTCTACTTCTCTTAGCATAATTGGTGATTCAATGATCATTATAAGGACACTTCACCTTTGGAAGCTTCTCTCCAACCTTACTCTCTATACTTTGTCAATGATTCTAACGATTGGAGAAGATTGCGACTCCATATCAATTTTCACGTAATTTGCAAACTAAGAGAGGTGGACTCCCAAAGAATCTTGGAGTGAGTAGGAAGCGATTTGGTGTTAAAAGTGGAGGGAGAAATTAGCATCTCTATGTGCTTCCCACTCCCCTTTGTGATTGCAATTATAAACAAAGGAATGATTGGATTCACACGTCATTGTGTGTGCATTCAAGGAAGACGGATAATAGCTCACCACCACCCTACCTTTTTTTCTTCTCACATATTGGGCTTGATGAGAAGTAACATGCCTAGGTTCCTACCTAAGGGAAATACTAGAGGTTTAAGGTGTTAATTGTGGAATGGAAGGATCTAAACAATATTTCCAATCGAAGAACAAGATTTCTCCACGACCTGCTCTATGCATTGGTTTCTTGAGAGTTCCCCATCACCATGTGAGCATTCTTATGGTGCACTACTAGTGGATAAATAAATGTTGCATCCTTTATGCCTTGAAAAACCTAACAAGGGGCTAAATAAATGTGAGAAATGAATTGCACAAACTAAAGGAAATGTGACCTATAAGATTCTCTAGTGAAATAGATAGGAGGGTTTTGAGACAAAATTGAAGGAGCAACGTAAAATTAGATGACATCGCATTGTTGATACAATAGAGCATATTCTTATCCTTCATGAATGGGAGTCTCAAGCATTAATGGTAGTGTTGCGAGGTAAACAAGGTCAAATGCGATCTAATATAGTACAGTGTCTCATGAAGCGCATAATAACATTTCTCAACCGAGTCCAACTTGTATGGAATCCTTCATGGATTTTACATCATCTTACCCTAGCAAGTCTATGGAGCATATTGTTGCTCACTTAACTCAAGTAGATAGACTTGAACCTACTCACACTCTAACATCTATTATAGTGGTTATGGAATTTAAAGACACATCCACCCAAGTGGACCATGAAGTGGATGCCCAATCTAAGCATGATTGATGTTTCATGTTTTTCTTCATATACTTTGTCATTTCTTGTGTTTATTACGCTTATTTGTATGGAAATATCCATGTGGCATCTTGCTTGGATGTTTTATGGACAATTATCAAATTTTACATTAGAGGAAATTTCAACTCAAAATGGGCCTCCTAAGGAAAATTAATAAGATAATAGTTAAAATAATAAAATAATATTTATTAATTTTGTAGGAAGAAAAGAAAAAACTACTTTTTTGTTAGTATTTCCAACATATATCCCCATGTTTTTACTCAAATTTCGATCGGGAGAGCTCGTTGGATGCGGAATTAAATTCCACACCCAACGAGTACCCACTTGGAATACTTTTGGCGGGCCCCTCTACCCGCAAAACAAGAAATACCTGAAAAAAATGTTTTGATGACATCATCATCACGTTTTTTCAGGTATTTCTTGTTTTTCGGGTAGCGGGGCCTATCAAAAGTATGCCGAGTGGGTACTCGTTGGATACATAATTTAATTCTACATCCAACGAGCTCTTCTGATCAAAATTTGAGTAAAAACACAGGGAGATATGTCGAAAATACAAACAAAAAAAGTAGTTTTTCTTATGATACCTATCCCCAAATTTATATTAAAAAATTGTTTAAGAGGTGCTCCCATTTTGAATTTTAAAGCATTTTAATTGGCTAATACATGATGACATGGAATTTGTAATATTTTTGGAAGGCCCATTTTAAATTGAAATTTCCTCTAATGAAGTTTATAGACTCGTGTACTTAAGAACAAGAGGTTACGGGTATGGCCTTCTATTTTGCCCTTATTTTGTAAAATTTTCAACAATATCATTCAATCACAACCTATTTTAATACAAACCCATATATTTTATATTCAGATAAATCCCACATAAGCTCTTTATTTAAATCAATTTGTTCTCTCAACTCACATAAAGCATAACTCTTATAAAGACTCCTTTTGAATGTAGGATTCTATGGGAGCTATGCTAAAAAAATTAAAAATATTTATACTTGTTCACTTGTAAACTTTCAAATATTTTTCCATATGCATCTAGACTAAAGTATTTGAAAATTGTTCCTTTATTTCAATGGTTTAGAAGTCCAAATAAACTAAAGCATGGATTTTCTATTATTTGGAGAAGTATGTTGACAATTTATCCTATTATTAATAAGGCTATTTTTTGGTTGGTTAGGAGGGGGGTACATATTTCTATGGGCATTGATCTGGTTATGGGTCTCGGAGATAACTACATCCTTTAAACGGTACTTATTACAGAGCTCCATAAAAGAAATTTATTTTTACTTAAGCATGTTTCATGTGCTCAGCATTGGGGGACGATGGCTTGGCTTAGATTTGGCGATTTACATCTGACTGGGATATTAGCCATAGAATGGGACAGGTATGTTGATTGTTTATGTCAGGCAAGTATTTTGTTATATGATTCTAGTGACAAATTGGTATGGAGCTATAACAAAGGAAATGGGGAGGTAAGTGTAAAATTGGTATATCATATGCTTTTGGAAGAGAATCTCGAAGAAAAATCTTGTTGATGGACGTCAATGCTCTGGAAGGGTAAGTTTCCCTTGAAAATCAAGTTTTTTTCTTGGTTGTGTTTAAATTAGAAAAATCTTACCTAGGACTCTCTCTGTAGAAGAGGAATGGTTGTTCCAGGTATTTGTTCCCTTTGAAAAGTAGATTTGGAAATGGTGGATCATCTCTTTTGTAGTTGTTCTTTTTTCAAAGTTGTATGGATGGAGTTGGGATTGAGGTTCAAATTTGATGGCGTTTGGGACAGAAATAATATAGATTATAATTTCAAAGGATGGACTTTAGCTCATTGCAGTATTTACCCTCTGGATTTTATTACTTTGTGGGAGGTTTGGAAAGGAAGGTACATAATTATATTTCAAAATATGAATCCTTCGGTCCTTCAAGTTTGTTCTCGAGTGATGAGTTTCTATCAAAGTTACATTTCAATCACTCTCTTATATATGTAAGCAGGATCTCTACTACGGGTTTTGAACAAAATTTGGCGATTGGTTATTTCGATGGAGAACAACAAAATGGTCTGTGCAGTGAAGGAATGCTCTTTGTCATGTCCCCAATTAAATAATTTCCAAATAAGACTATTTCCCAGTAATGTTTCATCAACCTTCTACTTCCATAGGTTGAGATGGAGACATAAATTTTGTAACAAGGGGCTATGGGACTCAAAAGGACATTATTTTGTCATATTCACATTTAAATGGGTCACATAAATGATAAATGCTAAGAAAATTATGTGGCATGGGTTAATGAAGACATTTGGAAGCTTGTGAAGACTTTGGGTAACTAGATTCCCCGCACACTTGGCATGATATTCATCCAAATTCGAACACATGGGTAATGTAACATTATTGGATGGTAATGTGGTATCAAATATAATATAATAATCCAAGGAAGTCGAAGCAGTAAAGGAGGGTAACTCCCATGGAAGAGGAAGAGACTAGAAGACAAGGTGTGCCACTTGGAAGGAGATTCTATGCACTCTATGACAACAAATGATGGAANAAGATTGATGACATATGACAAATATGACATGTCAGGGATAAAAATAACCACCAAGAGGTTGAATTTGGGAGTTAGAGACAACCATTTGAATTGGGGAAAGAATTGGAGCATGAAGAGGAAGACAAGCGTCATGAGAATTACTAAACCACTAAGATGAGTTGGAGGAAGCTCATGAAGGGAAATTCGACCTTAGAATGCCTCATGAAGTTAATAAAATGATTTCATGAGGAATAAGAATATATTTTTATCATTTTTTAATTGGCCTTTGGCATTGTTGGAGAACTTTTGCTTGTCCATTGCACAGTGAGTGCACACTTACCCTTCTAGTGAACCAATTTCGAGGGAGTTGGATTCCTTTCCAAGTTGGTCGACGGAGAGGCCATTCAGACCTCTAATGGGAGATTAATTAAGGAGTTTTATTTACATGTTGAAGGTCCTACAGTCAAATTATCATCTATCTCCCCATTCTCTCATTCCTTCTTCTCTGTTTCCCCACACTCGCATTTGACTGCGCACTTGTTGGAGTGATTCTTGCGCCTTGCTGAGGATGGTTGATTCCCAAGATTTGATTTATGATGTATGGATTTGTAATATCATCCCCATATTCTCTATAAGTCGAAATATCATAACTACATGTATGAAAGGCTCGCATTCCCCATGCTCTTGAATCACTAGTTTTTATGGATTTGGCTTCAATATTGAAGTAGCTTTATTTCATATTTGTATGAGGACATATATATGATTTTTATGATGATGGGGAATCAATATATTATGTATGGATCTGTAATATTATTTCCACATGCTATGTAAGTCGAAATATCAGAAATACATGTATGAAAATATTGCATACTCATGCCCCTGTATCACTAGTCTTCATAAGTTTGCCTTCAATCTTGAAGTAGTTTTATACAAGATTTGTATGAGGGATATTCTATGATTTGGATGATGTTGGGAAAGACATATATGATGTATTACTCTGTAACTTAATTTCCATATCCTTTGTGGATCGAAATCCAAGAAACTCATGTGTGAAAAGCTTGCATTCCCATTCCATTGAATCACTACTTTCCATGACTTTAACTTCAATATTGAAAGCCATATATTATTTGTTAATCTGTAATTTCCTTTCCCTATGCTCTGTGGGTCGAAATCCATATGTAAAATGGTTGCAATTCCATGCTACTAATTCACTAGTTTTCATGTATTTGACTCCCATACTGAATGAGTTGTATACCAGAGTTGTATGAATAATTATATGGTGTTTAATAATGTTGGGGAATCCATTGGTATTATGTATATGATCCCTCTATGTCACATCCTGATCTGAACCTTTAATTCTACCTTTCATATGTCAAAATCGAGCTAGTTATGCAATTTCCCCATAAACAATGTCATTGAAAGTTATCAAACGAATGTGGAACTCTATAACCAGTTTGTAGAACTAATAACCATGTGTAATGAAATTCCATGAGTTCTAATATCAGTCCCCATACTCTTCTTAAAAATTTGGTAGGTTCTCACATGAGTTGGGAAGCCCAGTTGGCCTACACCCTAGGGGGAATTTCATCACAATTTCCTACTAATTTTTTGTCTTTTTATCATCAACCTCAAGCAAGGTCTCATAGGTCGAAATTTTGATAAAAATTATCCATGAACCACCTTGGTATTTTTAAAGACTCACCATACCATCTCCTTTCAAATTCAGGACCATTTGGTGAAAGTTGGAACCCTCTAGAGTCATGACTAGTTAAGCTCAAATTTTGCCTAATTTGTAATTTTCTCCAAATATCGAAAAAGGGACTTTACAGTGGTATCACAGCATTTTCTTGGCACCTATTAAATTTATGTATGATAGATATGAATTGAAGAAAAACATTAAGTCATATTGTGATGAAACGAGCAAGCAGGTTACGCAAGTATTCGAATCGATGGCTTGTCAACTTAGGGGTAAGCTAGCAGCAGGGGGTAATAGAAGTTTCCATCATGGAGAGACACATAAGACCATTAATTTTGAATACTTAGATGATTGTATGAATGTATATATGCACGAGAATGCAAATGTGAATTCATTAAGGGACAATCAGCAATCCACAAGTTTGGAGGAGCCTGAAATGAGAAAAAATCAGCCTACTTGTGAAAAGAGCCTAAATACACCATTAAAGGAAGAAACAGAGAATCATGAAGTGGAGCATAAATTACATCAGATTACAGAGAAAAACATAAATATGAAAGTGAATACAAGCACACAATCCTTACTTAAGGGGGTTGTGAAAATGAAAGAGAATCTACTGACGGATCATTAAACTATGAAAGAGTAACTACTGATGTGTGCTCACAACTCTATGTTGGTGACATAGAGATCATATTTGAAAATGTTGCTTCATTCCAAATTTCTCATAAGCATGAAAATGAAGACCTTGTGACAGATAAGAAGAACCAAGATCAACTTTCCCATCACCACTTGAGCTTCAAGAAGTTGATCAAATCAAGAAGAAAGAAGAAGAGGAGGTTCACTCCCATGAACCATCATTCATTGAAGGGTCTTTGAAGATGACTGAAATGGATATCCATGAGGTTCTTATCATACTCTATGACACTAAAGCATTGGTGTCAAATTCTTGTTGGAAAATTTCTTCATTGGAGGAGCCATGCTTCCTTGAAGACATGGAGAAGATTCAAAGAGCAATGTGCAACATTGAAGGTAATTTCATGTCTTTGCTTTTTTATAGAGACAATTTGGTTGAGATTTATGAATGGTTACATGAAGCATATTTTAATAATAATGAGGATATCCATAAGCTCAAAATTCAAAATGAGCAACTTCTTGAAAGGTTGCAAGGTACTTGTCCTTCCTCCTATGTTTCAGATTGGCATATTGAAGATTGCTTGGAGGATTCTCATGACATGATGGATCATGAGAAACATGAAAAATTGCAGGTTCTTGATGTTTTTTAAGATGGTATTGATGAGAGCCAATCAATTGTTGTGGTGGAAGAGGAAATTGAGTTGCCTCTTGAAAATGGTTACACACTTTTTGGTGAAGTGCATGATTCCACCACCTTGGAACCAACCCATGAGGAAAGTTTTGCATTTTTAAGGGAGGTGCATAATCATACCCCTATGGATCCTTCACATGATGAAAATTTTGCACTTTCTGATCATTTGGGTGAGTTGGTTCTTTCTCCTACATCCTACACTTCTAAATTTTGCAGCATTCATTCTAATGAAGTATGGGTGAAAGGTTTATTTTTTATAGTGCCACATGAAGAGTATGGAATTTATATCTATCCTTTTGATGATGGTGTGATTAGAGAACCATCTTCTTTACATTTGCAGCAACCGATTCTTTGTTACATTATGAAGATACACATCTACATGGGTGCACCTATGATGTTCACTTAAGTCGCTTGGAGACTCATGATTTTCCTTGCTCCTTGCCTAGTCCATTGGATGTTGGAGGAGTGTCATCCCACACTTGGGTGAAGAAATATATGATTGTAGAAAATTATTATTGGCAGCCACATCCTCTGTTATTTCATGATGATATACATATTCATGGGTGTATTGATGAGACTTCCTTGGACCACTTGAAGTCTTCACGTTTTCTTTGCTCCTTATTTGGTTCGGATTTTGGTGGAGGTTTTTCATCCACTTCTTGGATGAAAGAACACATGGCTAATTATATTGATGCATGTTATATATTTTTGGAGTAGCATTATGGGACATGGGATCCTCACCTATGTCATTGGGGCAGATCTGATATAATACTCTATGCTTGTGTGTATGGGCCACATAGTGATCTACTTACTTGGATGTGCAAGCACTTTCATGATTCTTTGATGAGGTACCTTCATGATGTACATTTGTATGGTGTTGTTATTTACTTTCATGATCTATATTTTGTACTCATGATATTTGGAAGGGTGCAATACAAGCAATGGGATCCTGGAATTGTTTGGTTTCATCTCACTTGGAGTAGTAGTTTGGTTGTTGGTTTGAGAAAGCAAACCAACCTTCAATTATATGAGTTCATCTTTGCAGAGAAGTCTTCCAGTTTCCTATGTGGAAGACCTTTTAAGAGATGGATTCAATTTTCACATGCTTGGTTTTCATGACATTTAATCATAGACATTTCACACCATGCATGTATCAGGATCGTATGGGACCCTAGGATCAAATTTTGTCTCATTGGCTTCAATTGTGGGGGAAACAAGAAGCGTTGGAGATTTATTCATCATTTGAGAAGATGATTGTAATCAGAGTAGTGCAGCAACAAGCATGGTGGTTCCTCTCTGAAATTTTATTGCAATATTAAGAAACTCAAAGTTTGGTAACTCAACACTAACTTCAAAGAATTATACAGAAGCAAAAAGGGGTGAAAATTCAGAAAAGGTTTCCCAAATATGGAGGTAAAGATTATTTCCACAAATTTGGTTTTTATGGATTTGATTAATCCTTTTGGTGTTAGTGGTGATGTTACAGGATATATCAATATGCACAATCCACATCTCTTTACTTTTGGGAACACAAAATTGCAGTACATGAGTGCCACTACTCAAGTTGCAGCTAAAGAAAATCAATGAGCAGAACCATAAGAGAGCACTTGGTGCAAGGGAAGGAGTACAAAATGAGGATGCCACTTGGGAATATATAAAAAAAATCAGCATACAAACTTGCCATTGCTTTAGGACAAGCAATCTTGAGTGGGGAGGATTTGTCATGTCCCCAATTAAATAATTTCCAAATAAGACTATTTGCAAATAATGTTTCACCAACGTACTAGTTCCATAGGTTGAGATGGAGACATAAATTTTGTAATAAGGGGCTATGGGACCCAAAAGAACATTATTTTACCATATTCACATTTAAATGGGTCACATAAATGATAAATTCTAATAAAATAATGTGGCATGGGTTAATAAAGACACTTGGAAGCTTGTGAAGACTTTGGGTGACTAGATTCCCTGCACACTTGGCATGATATTCATCCAAATTCGAACACATAGGTAATGTGACATTATTGGATGGTAATGTGGTGTCAAATATCATATAAAGAGCCAAGGAATTCAAATTGGTAAAGGAGGGTAACTCCCATGGAAGAGGAAGAGACTAGAAGACAAGGTGTGCCACTTGGAAGGAGATTCTATGCACTCTATGACAACAAGCGATGGAAGATTCTATGACAAGTATAACAAGTTCAGACCTAATTGCTAACATATGACAAATATGACATGTGAGGGATAAAAATAGCCACCAAGAGGCCAAATGCGGGATTTAGAGATAGCCATTCAAATTGGGGAAACAATTGGAGCATGAAGAGCAAGACAAGTGTCATGAGAGTTACTGAACCACTAGGCTGAGTTGGAGGAAGCTCATGAAGGGAAATACAACCTTAGGAGGCCTCATGAAGTTAATAAAAGGATTTCATGAGGAATAAGAATATATTTTGATCATTTTTTAATTGGCCTTTGACATTTTTGGAGAGTTTTTGCTTGTCCATTGCACGGTAAATGCATACTTACCCTGCTAGTGAACCAATTTCGAGGGAGTTGGATTCATTTCCAAGTTGGTTGATGGAGAAGTCATTAAGACCTCTCATGGGAGATTAATTAGGTAGTTTTATTTACAAGTTCAAGGTCCTACAGTCGAATTCTCATCTATCTCCCCATTCTCACATTTTCCTTCTTCTCCATTTCCCCACAGTCACATTTGAAGGCACACTTGTTGGAGTGATTCTTGCGCCTTGTTGAGGATGGTTGATGCCCAAAATTTGATTTATGATGTATGGCTTTGTAATACCATCCTCATATGCTTTTCAAGTCAAAATATCATAACTACATGTATGAAAGGCTCGCATTCCACATGCTCTTGAATAACTAGTTTTCATGGATTTGGCTTCAATATTGAAGTAGCTTTATATCAGATTTGTATGAGGACAATTATATGAGTTTTATAATGATGGGGAACCAATATATGAGGTATGGCTCTGTAATATTATTTTCACATGCTTTGTAAGTCGAAATATCAGAGATGCATGTATGAAAATCTTGTATACTCGTGCCCTTGTATCACTAGTCTTCATGGATTTGGCTTAAATCTTGAAGTAGTTTTAAATCTTGAAGTAGTTTTATACTATGATTTGAATGATGTTGGGAAAGAAATATATGATGTATTGCTCTATAATTCAATGTCCATATCCTCTGTGGGTCAAAATCCAAGAAACTCATGTGTGAAAAGCTTGCATTCCCATGTCATTGAATCACTAGTTTCCATTACTTTAGCTTCAATCTTGAAGGAGTCTTGTATCAGATTTGTATGAGGGATGTTATCTGAGTTTGATGATGTTGTGAAAGCCATATATTATGTATTACTCTGTAATTTCATTTCCGTATGCTCTGTGGGTCGAAATCCAAGAAATCCATATGTGAAACGCTTGCAATTCCATGCTACTAATTCACTAGTTTTCATGTGTTTGACTCCCATACTGAATGAGTTGTATACCAGACTTGTATGAAGGGATTTCTATGGTGTTGAATACTGTTGGGGAATCCATTGGTATTCTGTATATGGTCCATATATGTCACACCCTTATCTGAACCTTTAATTCTACCTTTCATATGTCAAAATCAAGCTAGTTATGCAATTTCCCCATAAGCAATTTCACTGAAAGTTATCAAACGAATGTGGAACCCTATAACCAGTTTGCAGAACTAATAACCATGTGTAATGACAGTCCATGAGTTCTAATATCAGTCCCCATACTCTTCTTACAAATTTGGGAGGTTTGTACATGAGTTGGGAAGCCCAGTTGGCCTACACCCTAGGGGGAATTTCATCACAGTTTCATAGTAATTTTTGGCATTTTTATCATCAACCCCAAACAAGGTTTCAAAGGTCTAAATTCTGACACAAAGTATCCATGAACCACCTTAGGATGTTTTAAGACTCACCATATCATCTCGTTTCAAATTCAGGACCATTTGGTGAAAGTTGGAACCCTCTAGAGTCATGACTAGTTAAGCTTGAATTTCTCCCAATTTGTAATTTTCTCCAAATATCAAAAGAGAGACATTATAGTGTTCAAGAAAAACGAGTCTCAGTTGATAAAATTGTGGATGCGTGTTGGACATGGTTCTAATTCAAGCGCTGAGCTCTTATCTTTATTGGGCCTTGTTTGGTATGTAAGGAAGTTTTTGTCACTACTATTCAAATTGTGGGTGATTCTAAGGCATTCATTGAGTGGGATTCTGGGCCCTCTTCTCTTTATTCATTGGCACTAAAACCTTGGATGAACAGGGTAAAAGGCTTAATTGCATAATTATCTTTGATATCTTTCAAACATCTCTAGAAAAAATATAATATGGAAGTTGATCATTTATCCAAGCTAATCCTCGTTGATATGGATAGTCATTTATTTTTCGAAGAGTTCAAAGGAGTAGTGTTTTCTAGCACTGGTTATCTAAGCATTTTTTATTTTGTTTGATTTTCATTTGGTGCCTCTGGTTAGTTCTTGCTAGTCTTATTATATGCCCTATTAAATTAGTTTTCTGATAGTTTTGTTATATGGTTGTACATATTAGGTAGATAGTTTTATATTTCTATTACGTTTGAAAAGGAATGTAATACCTCTAGCTATGATTTTGGGCAGTATATGTTATTTTGTTGTGATGGAAGAGATTATTGGCCAAGCGTGTTGTGATTGGTTATTATCTTACTAGTTGAAAATTTATTTTTAACTAGTTTTTGTAATGTTGTAAGCAACTTTGATTCCCTGGAATAACAAGCTCTGTTTTTTATCGGTGTGAAAAAAAAAACACTATAATAATATAGGAAGTACACAACATTTGAACATAGCACATGGAAGCTCCTACAATACTAACATATGTATTTGTGATTAAAAATGCATGGTTGGGCAACAACACCAAACAATTCATTCAAACAAATCCTAACCATTGTCAAAAAGAGAACTTATTGATCATAACACAAAGGAAGAATGAGTAGGCAAATAACACCAAAACAATTCATTCAAACCAAATTCAAACCATTGTTGGAAGAGATCTTATTGATAGCACCACACAAATACAGATTATTTAACATTATAATTTATATTTGCTCTCATTGTAGTATGAATTTCAAAAGATTCCAAATTATAGATGTGTCAAAAATGCCAAGAATTTCAAAATTTTAGATGTGTAAAGAGTTTATTATGAAACATAATGAAATTATTAACTTAAGTTGTGTATAGTGAAATTATTAACTTAATTTGTGCATAATGAATTTATTCGCTAGACTTGTGTAAATGTTATAATCTTTAAATGCCTCTCAGTATTCATTTGCAGTGACTTATAGTTATGATTATCCATTTATATTTTATTGTTTTTATAATTATGTTTAGAATTATTTAGAGTTGTTTTTCTGTTAAAGTGATTATACTATGATGACTTCTATGTTATGAAAATTACCCAAAATTTATACATGTTTTCATGTGTTAATTTGAGGAGATTTTGAACCCAAATTTCTATATCAATACAACCCCAACCACCTTCTAACTTGTAGTTAAACCATACAATGAACACACAATACTATGAAGATTTTTATGTTATCAAAATCAACATGGCTTCATCTACTTTTATTGAGAAAGGTTTTAACCCAAATGTCCATGTTAATACAAATCTGATTACTTCATTATTTTTGCTGCTACTTCATCATAACCAATAGACACATATATACCTATTTTATAAGCTAAAACAATTATAGAGTAAATTTCACCATATTACAAAATAAAATTATTTCACTTAAAAAATACCATATATATATATATATTCTAAAACATTTTATACTAAACATTTCAACATTTTAACTTAATAAATTATAAGAATCTTTAACATTTTATACTTAATAAATTATAAAAATCTTTACAATCCAAGCTCTTTTCATAATTTTTCAATAATCATAAAAAATTTGAAAATATATTTTTAATTATAAAAAATTTTACAATCCAATTTCACATATTAAATAAATAAACAAAATAAACATTCTTCCAAAACTGCTAAGAAAAACATTGAAAACATTCATCTTATCCAAATCAACCAAGATTTCCTTGGACCCAATTTAAACATTCTTCCAAAACTACTAAGCATTATAAATGACATCTTATAGTAACAGAAAAACATTGAAAACATTCATCTTATCCAATTCAACCAAGGCTTCCTTGCACCCAATTTAAAAGTTTTGATGGGGACAAGATCACTATTCTTTCACTTTTGTCCAAGAGATCTTGAGCTCGGAATGCTATGGGATCTTATACTTCTCTGCTTCTCTTCCTACTTGGTACAAGTAGGAAAATTAAAATTCCTTTAAGGATATCTCTGCCAGCTCAACCCATTCCACTCTTCAGATGATATCCTCTCACCGTTACGGTGAGGACACGATGTTTGACACCGCGACAAACTCCACCGTTTTTTAAAGTAGTTCATTTCACTTGATCACAATTTATTTCACTTTGACGTATCCCAGAGACAATATATTCTTATCCTGAGAGTCATATAATCTTAAGTTTTTCCTTTATTTGGTTCTTGCATTTTTCTCAGAGGATGTCATCATTGTTTTCCTCGGTAGGTGGAATCATATAATCTTAAGTTTTTCCTTTATTTGGTTCTTGCATTTTTCTCAGAGGATGTCATCATTGTTTTTCTCGGTAGGTGGGAATTGTTTTAGGTGCTTCCAATGTTATTCTAATGTTAATGTTTCCAGAGGTGTTTGTATTTTTTAAGCTTTATAAAAAAAAATTGTGATAACAGTATAGATACATCTCTTCGGATTTACAAAGCGTCGAGAGAGATCAAATCCACAAACCTTTCACCACTAAACTACAGTACACATCCCTCTTACCACTATGCTACAAGCCTACAACTCATTGATGTATGCGTTTTATTTATTTATTTATTTAGTTTTATTTTTTATTTTTATGGTATAGACAGAAAACTCCCCACCCAAGCTCCACTCCTATGCTACAGCACACTGATTCATCTATTCTTATTTTTTATTTTTTTCAATTTTTTTTAGTTTTTATAGGACAAACAGACACTTCCCCTCACCCGACCTGTAGAAATACACCTTCTCAATGCAACAAAAACATGAATATAAAATTTTCTATCCAAAAGCTCATCCTTAATAAAAATTTATGCCTCCAACATGACAGTCAAGAAGAAATTTCAATGACTGTCCATGGAAGTTTGAATAACAAGTCATTTATGTTTTGCAATGTCAATCAATAGAAATTTCAATGTCTCTCCATGAAAGTTCGAATAACAAGTCATTTATGTTCATGCAATGTGGCTTAAATAAGATGGCTGCTTCTGCTGGACTCTAGTAAAAGGACCTCATAATATGCCATGAAACATTCATCCCTCGCTGACCATGTAAACGTATAATCCTACTACTACTAACCTAGGGAAAGCTTTTATGCAAACCATCTCTGCAGTCCCGTAAACTATGATCACCCTGAAAAATAAGAAAATATCAGCATTATAACAATTCCACACAATGCGGAACATGACAATATAACGCTAATCATGCAACTGTTCCTCAGAAGCACCAACGTGTATATGACTAAAATAATTCTGAAGCAATACCTTGTAAGTATGTTACTCATTAAAATCACCCCGTGGTACATACAAATACTGGTAAACACAGAAAGCCCGAATGCAATAATCGATTCAAATTAGAACAAAGTCCATTTATTACCTCTTAATGTTATTTTGAAAATCTAACATTTGAATATTAGAAAACTGCGTAGGTGTTAACATCAAGATCGTATGTATTATATCCAGTCCAGTAAATTAACCCAAAGGGTTAGCTCAATTGGTAGATGCTCTTGTGCTAAGTCCACAAAGGTCCCAAGGTAAAATCTCATCGGGTTCTGTGGAGTTACTAAACACCTATGCAGTTGGCAGTCAAACCGCCTTCCATCCAGAAATTCCAAGGAAGAAGAAGGGGCACATCACAAGGAACTGGCCTAGTACCAGCAACCCAATTCTTCACTTGTGTGAGGGTGGAGTGAAATTATTTCCTCTGAGAAAAAGACAGCCACTAAATTCCCTACAATGTAAACTTTTTAAGCAATACGAAATTCCAAGTAAAATTTATGAGGGTTACTGCAGTGTGATTCAAAAGAACACTATTATAGCTACATTGGAATAAATTCCTGATAAATTACAATAAGTATTCTCGAAGAAGTAATATTGTTTGCAACAATAGCATCTATGAGACGTTACGGAGCTGTTAGGCAGATGAATCACAAGCAGAGATATTAAATGACGCTGCTAAGGCTGCAGCAGAAATTCAATTTCATCTTGTACAAATAGGGGGCAGATATATATGAATAAATAGGTATTACTGTTGTTAGGGGCAACAGATTCTTTTTAATCAAATTGCAGTAGCTACAAAAGAGAATATAAAGAAAATCAACCTTTCGTATCAAGAGACTCGCAAATCTTCAACATTGCCTGGCCAATAGTATTCAATGCCGATACCAAATCACGTTGTGCTTTCACCTTCTGCTCCTCAACATTGATAATACGTTGCACATTCATTGCATGGTGGTTCAGATATTTCTCATCCATCTCCATTCTCCGTTCATACAGATTACAATATTTTTCATGACGTTTCATCCGCCCCTCCTCAGCCATCTTAAGGTTTGAAATGATCATCTTATTGTTCTCAGACAAGGTTGCCTTGATACCTGCTGTCTTTGATGTTACTTTTCGCTTTTTCCCTGGATATTGCTTATTATCTCTATCAGTAGAGGTATCGCCGGGACTCTGAAGGGGTGTCTCAGGCATTGTATCCTCGTGCATTATTACATTTTTTGCAGGTGTAAGGCAATCTTCAAATGTTCCATGATCTGACGCAGATGTATCAATAATCATATCTCCAACATCATTTCCTTTCTGGCCAAAATGTTTATTCATTGCATCATATAGTTCCTTGGTATAATTGGTCGGCAATCTCTTATCCATCCGTTCTTTTGGTGTCATGTTCCAGTAGCTGACATTACCTGGTGGAATATTTCTTTCATAATGTCTAATCTTCTTGTAGTCTGGTAGAATATGTTTCCATCTGTCCCGACATTGAGTGGCATTGCGGTCAAGACCATTGTCATGACAATGAGCTGAAATGGTTCTCCATTTCTCAATGGCTGATTTCGTCCTCTTTATTGCACCCCCAGCAGAGTGCATATTTTTCTCAACTAGTTTAGCATTCACAAGGACAAGGGTATCTGAACTTGTCCACCGAACTCTTCCCTTATGTTCAGAAGATAGCTTTCTCTTTCCCCGTACCTCCTGTGGAATTGCATCCCTTTGTTCCTGGCTAGATGGTAAACCACAAATTACTTCTGCTACAGTTGTCATGGGGTGATTAGATTGTTGCTCGGAAATCTCATCTTTATGAATAACACCATTTGGATCATCAGGTCCCATTGGTGGGATGCAAAGACCCTCAGAAAAAGGCTCGGCCAACATTTTGTCTCCCAAGGACTAGATGTCTTCAGTGGCATGTTATGGAGACACCTACAACAGGAATCTTATATGTCCAGCACAGGAAAGTTGAATACAATGTCTCAACAAATCCTGCAAGCACAAAGGTAGAGATGTATAAACCATTGAAGTTCTATTGCACGAGTACAAAAATTATTTTGCTGCAGAAATCCACCTACTTTTGCTGAAGTAGGTTATATATATGAAGAAGATACTTCGGACATAAAATAACCAATACTGCAAGAACGCTCTGATCATAAAAAACTTGCTCTTGCCAAGAATTGTAATATATGAGATACTAGTACTTAACCATGTTTCAGTCTTCAGAAGGCCTGAAACATTATGGTATGAAACTTAGATAAGGGTTGAGATAACGTCTGAAACATTATAGCATGAAACTTAGATAAGGGTTGAGATAAAGTTGAGCTTTTAAAGGAAGAAAAAAAATGAAAGAGAAAAACCCCAGGAAAACATACAGCAGTTTCAGATCTTCCCCTGAATATATCCCGTTCCAGGTGGTTTCGACCAAAATCATTAATAGCTATTAATAGTTTGATAAAGCATGCAAACAAACAACCAGAGAAAATAGAAGATGTGCCATCTGATATGTCAAAACATGCAGTTGTGCAACACAAAGTTATATGTAAATAAATTTGAAATCACAGAAACTTCGAAACAAAGCACAAACTGGAAGAAGCAAACAATATAAAACTATCACCGTAATAGCAGCAACCCGACCAGCAACCCAACCAAGTCTACCACCAATAGCAGTGAAATCATAACTGAAAAACCAAGGGAACAGGACATTCAGAAAGAGACTAGCCAGCCTGTAGTAATCCATTGAGCTATGCAGAGGAAGGGACTAACCCTCCTTTCACTATAGAAAGGGGATAATTTTCATTTTCTCTGGCTGGTGGAGCACGGTAGGGTCTCTCCTTCTTTGAGCTACACAAGGTAAAGGGATAAGCCTCCCAGCACTGAACCTTCATTATGCAGAATAATTCCATCACAATAGATCACTGTTAGCAGAAATTGTGTTGTAGCACCCTCTGCTACAAGGGATAATCCCGTGCTACAGGAAATGTACTTCCATTCATGTAGCTCAAGAAATTGGCAATTGTTCCATAAAAGGTCCTTGCTTATGCTGCCCTTCACCAATGGGATGGACCTTCCCTTTAGTACAAGAAAGGTTCTTTCCTGAGCAAGCTCGGGTAGAGGCTCTTCACTACAATAAAGTTCCTTTCCTGAGCCTAAGATGGCTCCCTAGGATGACTGACAAACTTCACATCGATCAAAATCATTTTCACCGTAAGAGCACACTCCATTAGGTATTCATTGAACTGCCAATATTCTTTTACTCTAGCTCAATTTCAAAGAAATACGATATATCTCAAAGATAATCAAAATACAGCCATGAGCAACTGCTGATATTCAAATAAATAACAGCTAATCTGCACATACAACACGAATGATTAATGCATACACACCAGAACAGTAAAACTCAAAAAAGCTGACAGTAGTCAAGTAGACAGATGTTACCCCCCACTAGTCAGTTAACAGACAGTACACATTATTAGCAACTTCCATACTAAGCAATCAAATAGTTATAGGAATTTACGAAAGAATTTCCAACACAATTAGAATAAATAAATGTTCCAAACAAAATATATAAAAAAATAGATTCTTGTGAGATATCAATTTTGGGATTATCTGGGTAGAGTAAGTCATCAATTGATAATCTATGGCCCATATCCCATGAGTATAGTCTCAACTGACCAATTTCTCATGGTTTTGAACAAGCCACTTAGTAAATCTATGACCCATATCCCATGAGTATAGTCTCAACTGACCAATTTCTCATGGTTTTGAACAGGCCACTTAGCACTCATTGCATAGGATGATTCTCACAGGGGTAAAGAAGTGGGATTGAGACAAGCGAAATGAATCACATTGCATCAACCATTGCCTCCTAAGCTTGCACTCAGTAACCAGGACTTTCCTGGAGGTCACCCACCCCAAGACTCCTCTTGCTCAAGTGCACTTACCTGTAAAGAGATTATTGTTAAATGTTAAAAATGTTCCTAATCTGACAAAGTAGTTTTACTTAAGTTTTTCAGCATGGAGACTGTTACATGCATAAAATAGGTATAGTTCTTGACCAGTCATAGAGAGTTCTATTTAGAAAATATCACAGATGCATACAAAGTATACATTATTGGAAACTTCCATACTGAACAATCATATAGTTATAGAAATAAGAAAGAATTTCCAGCACAATTTGAATAATAAATGTTCCAAACAAATATGTAAAAAGCAGATTCTTGTTAAAGGTCAGAATTGTTCCTAATCTGATACAGAAATTGAACTTCAGTTTTCCAAGATGGGGACTGTTACATGTATAAAATATGTATAGTTCTTGACCAGTCATAAAGAGTTCTCTTTAGGAAATAGCACTGATGCATGCAAAGCAAGTCAGACTTTCGTATCAACGGGATCGCAAATCTTCAACATTTCCTGGCCAATATTATTTAATCCTAAAACTAAGTCACGTTGTACTTTCAGCTTCTGTTCCTTGAGAATGATTATCTTTTGCATACTCATTGCATGGTAGTTCAGATATTTTTCATCTATTTTCATTCTACGTTCAAACATGCTACAATATCTTTCATGGAATTTTATTTGTTTGTCCTTCCTCAGCCAGCTTCAGATAAGAAATTATTGTCTTATCATTCTCTATCTGAGTTCCTAAAATATCTGTGTACTATTATATGCTTCCTTCCTTCATATTTTGGTTATCTATATCAGGGGAGTTATCACTCTGGCTCTCAAATTGTGACTCCAACGATGCATGAACATGGGATTCTCCAAAAGTTCTGTGATCTGATGCAGACATGTCAATAATCATGTCTGCGTGATTAGTACCTTGATTCTGGCCAAAGTACTTTTCGATTGCTTCATAAACTCCTCGGTATAATCTGTTGGCAATCCTTACCCACGTGTTCTTTAACTACCATGTTCCAATAGCTGTCAATCCCTAGGGGTCTACTTACTTTGTAATGTTTAATCTTCCAGTAGTTTGTTATGTTGAAATATTGTAACTTCGAAGAATATTCTATATGTCTCTTTTTGTGGTCCCCGATGGTCCTACCGGGAGAACCACTTGTATTACTTTGTACCCCGATGCTTCTAATCGGAAGAACTAATAAGAGTCATGAGGTAGTCCCCTCTAATTGTAAAGGTGGGTCATTAGCACCCCAGTGTGGTTACTTGAGCCTACATGTGTAACTCGAGCCTACATGTCGGATGAGTTAATGAAAGTGAACGGATGAATATAAATAGAGGTGTAGCGCTCCTCATTTGAAGCACACACTCTCACTTGTGTAGCGCATTAGTGGAGAGAAAGAAGCAACTGGAGAAGGAGAAGGATCAGGCTTTGATCTCCTTGTTGGTTTTACCTTTTATCTTTTTGGACATCTATATTAAGGAAGCTTTTGCTGGGTTTTTCACTTTAGGGTTTTCCCAGGATAAATCTGTGTTGTTCTTGTGATACTGTTTCTTTCAGTGATCCTGCTTATATGCTTTTGTTATGAAAATGAAATGAAATACCGATGTATTAGCTAAGCATATGAAAAGTTAACATGGTATCAGAGCCACCCTAAATAGGACAGCTTTCACAATGCAAAATAGCCCTCTCTCTCCCCGAAAGAAATTAGGGCTTCTTCCTGAAGAGGAATTTTTGAGTGAGCCTGGCATAGAATTGCTCTCCTCATTAAAATCGAAGTTTAGAGACCTGGATCAAGATTTTTGATTGGGTGAAACTCCGGGAAAGTCAAACCCTAGTTTGACCCCGAGCTAGAAAAACCCTAAATACTAAAACTGCTAAGTTTTGGTACATTCGCTATATCTCGAGATTGGCGAAGGTTTAGGAGCTGAAAATTGTAGAGGCCAAAGATAAAATCCTGATGTACACTATGTCCAAAATTCAGCCTCAAATTCACTATATTCTGGGAGATATGACCCCTCCAAGTTAGGGTTCCAACCTCTTCCAGAATTCATCCCTAAACAGGACACCTGAGGAAAATTGCTATAGCTTGGGCTACAGAGGTCCAAATGGAATTCCTGAAGATGTTCCAGAACGAGCACGGACTGTACTTTCTATGGTCCGAAGATTAGACTCAGAAGATGAACCAGTGACACATGGCATGCCGTACAACTTCACTGTTCTGAACAGTCCTGTAACAAGTCACCTTGGGAAAAGGATCATAAATCCCATTGGTGAAACCAATACTGATGAAACCTGTGGTGTTGGATCAGGGACATGCGAGGTTACCTTAGTGCGAAATTTCAAACACAAAGGAGCAATAATTTCGGAGATATCACAGAAACAGTGACAAGCATTTCTGCAGAAGAAATTGGAAAACTAGGGCTTCCTGTTCCGAGAGCTTCCCTCCACTGTTTTCAGAAAATGAGTACATTGGACAGCTCCATTTGAAGAGATCTATCTTTCTATCCAATCAGATCTGAAAGATTCCAAGTTTTGAAAATTAGGGTTTCTCTGACAAGCCCCAGACCAGCCAGCTCTAGAAGCAGGACGGACACCTCAAATCGGTAAGATCTAATCTTTTGCTATTTGCATTTGAGGTTCTCATTTCAAAGTGATTTATCACATCAGCTTGATGATAAGTTTGGTGAAGTTGAAAACTTCCAAGCATGGAAGTATTTGATCTCTCTGAAAAAAATGAATTGGACACCTACATGAATAGAGATGTTCCAGTTCTAGAGGGAGATGAGCCTCAAAGCTTTACACAAGAAGAACTTGATCGAGGCCAAGAAGATCATTGTTGATTCAATCACGGATCAACTTGTACCACAAGTGTCTTCCCTAAAGACACCGAAGATGTTTGATTCCTTGATCAAGCTATTTGAAGATAAGAACATAAATCAAAAGATGGCTTTGAGAAAACAGTTGAAGAATGTGAAGATCCAGAATGCAGAACAACTTGAAGTGGTAGAAGAAGAAGTGGTGATAGCCACCTTGAATGGCCTCCCAGGATCATGGGATTCATTCATGCGAAGAATGTATGCCAGAAGGAAGTAATTGCTTTCAGCTCGACTCATAAGAAGAGAAGAAGAAGATGGGAGCAATTGAAGACCAAGCTCTCACCATTCAAAGAAGATCCCTCAAGCGATGAGAAATATGAAGAACTCAATTCTTGAAGAACCTCTTATTCATCTTATCATTTGGATAAGAAATGATGATTTCATGAATGAAGAAGATGATAAAGCAGAATGATCAAGATGGAGTCTACCCACGAAACAAATAAAAGATAAGTATTCAATTGTCATTTCATGATATTGTTCTGTTATACATTTGATTATATTCAGTTGATGTGTTATGCATGATAGATTGTTTGCATTAATGACTGTATACTACTAATATGCATGATAGGTAAGTAGTTCATGGTGCTATACAACTCTCCATTGCTACTTATCAAACCTCTTTGCTGACATATTTGATTAGTTCACAATCTCAATGATGTCATGGTAGAGATGGAAGGCATCTAGAAAGTTTCTGTGAGATATGGATGAATGTTGTATTGGCTAAACAGTTGCATGATGCATAAGAATTTGTCGTTATGCATATGTTTTATGAAATAGTTCTAACCAAGCAACTGGTGCATTTGAATTGTAGGAAAGGTCCTGTACAACCTCCTACAAAAAAAGAAGGATGAGACTTGTTCTGAAGAACAAGTGATGACAATTCAATAAACATGAATCTGAAGCTCCCAGGGTCAGAGACACCATGACGGAAGAAAGAGCTTCAAAGAGCAGTAGATCCACCTCAAAGGATGAAGACCACCATGGGTACAAGAGATAACTCAAGATGAAGAAAAGAATGCTATGAAAGAAGCTATGATCAAAGAATAACAGTTGATCATGGGGAATGATGTATACGATATGATTTCGAGACATAAAGGGAAGTACGTAGTATCTTCCATATGGATCTACAAGAACAAGTGTACAAAGCAAGGTTCGTGATTTGCCTCAGAAAGAATAGATTATGACATGACATACTCTATCAACCAGTATATATCAATGTTCCCCCAAGTTTCCGGGACAGGGGGACGCAGGAGCGGGGAAACGCACATTCAGGACGCGTGGAGACCACCCCCAAATTTAGGGATATTCGGGGGGACGTGGAGACGTCTCTAAAATTATAAAAATAAAATAAAATATCAAAAATAATAATTCATTTGATGTATATTAATGATTGTGCAATGTAAATACTAAAGATATTAGTTTATTTTCGAAGTAGTACCAAGTAGGAATAGTAAAATGTGAAAATAATGGGAAAACATTAAAAAAAATTCCCAAGGGCATGGTTGGGGAGGGAAAGTTTCGCCCAGGAGTCCCCAAGTCCCCGGGACGCAGGAAACGTGGAAACGCGTCCCCAACACTGCGGGACACGTCCCCGTGGAACACTGGTATATATCAAGCATAGAATCACCTGTACAAAATGAAGAGGGAAGATGATACTCCACTTCAGGGGGAGTGACTACAGAAGATATCTGAGTTCGACATGGTACGACATGATGGATAGCTTCCTGATGGATCGAGACTTACCAAGAGTAAAGTGGGTTCCAACCTTCAAGGTTGAATGCAGAAGACTAGGCTATGTTGATGACCTAACAAGATGAACTCATGGAAGATGTTATGATGAAAGAATACTAGAATGATGTTTGGGATATAGTACTCAAACCAGAAAGCAAGAATGTGGTATCTTCCAAATGGATTTGCAAGATAAAATATGTTGCTGATAGAAGTAAGGAAAGACTTGTGAATTATTTCTGAAGAGACACTTACTCCAGGAAGCAAGGTACACTTCCTTCAGAACTATCATGGTAGTTTCTTCCATAATGAAGTAAAGACAAGCCTTCCTTAATGGTATGATTGAGGAAGAGTTTTACATCGAATAGTCACGAGGATTTGAAGTTGAAGACAGATGGAATCACGTATGCAAGTTGAAGAAGGCCCTCTATGGCCTGAAGCAAGCTCCTAGAGCTTGGTATGGAAGAATAAATAGTTTCCTGACGAGCATGGGCTTTGCCAAGAGTAAAGTCAATCCTAACCTTTACTACAAGGTTGTATAAGATGAACCTGTCATACTATTACTATATGTGGATGATCTATTTCTGGCAGGGAATGAGAAACAGACTGTAGAATGCAAGAAGAAGCTCGCTGAAGAATTTTAGATGAAAGACCTTGGGTTAATGCATTATTTCCTAGGTCTAGAAGTATGGCAAAATTCAGAAGGAATCTTTCTCAACTAGGGAAAGTATGTAGTAGAGATATTGAAAAGATTCAATATGTTGGAATACAAAGCCGTGGCCACACCCATGGATTCCAACCTGAAGTTGTTAGCTGATGACTCATCAGAGTTAGTGGATGTGATTCAATACAGACAGATTATTGGGTCATTGATGTACTTAACAAATACCAGACCAGACATTTGTTTTGCTGTGAACACCTTGAGTCAATATCTAGTTCGGGTTCACCTGATAGCCACAAAACATGTGATGAGATATCTAAAAGGGACTATAGACTTTGGTCTATACTATGATGGAAACCATGACTACAGATTGTATGGCTATACAGATGCAGATTGGGCTGGAAGTATCTCAGACAGGAAAAGCACATCAAGTAAATGCTTTTGTTTGGGGTCTGCTATGAGTTCATGGTTTAGCAGGAAACAGTCCAGTGTTTCTCTTCGCACGGCTGGAGCAGAATACATAGCAGATTGCTCTGCTAAATTGTGAAGCCATATGGCTTCAGCAGCTGATATCAGATCTCTTTGACCTGAAGATGGATACTACAATAATTCTATTGGATAGCCAGAGTTGTGATGACAAAGAACCCTGTGTTCCGTTGTAACACATAGAAATCCAGTATTTCTACATACGAGATAAGATGCAGATGATGATGTTTCAGTATTCCCATACTGAAGATATAGATGATGTTTCAGTATTTACATACTGTAGATGCAGATGATGGTGATTCCGTATTTCTATACTGAATATAGAGATGATGATGCTTTCAGTATTTCTATACTGAAGATATAGATATTCACATACTGGAGATGCAGATGGTGATAGTTCAGTATTCACATACTGAAGATGTAGATGATGATGGTTTAGATGATGATGAACTGACGAAGCCTCTGTCTCGAGTAAAGTTCGAACACTTTCGAGACAAGCTTGGTGTTGTTCGGAAAGACCTTCCTCGAAAGGGGGAGTAGTGATGTTGCAGTGGGATTGTATCATCCTTGGGCACTTGCCCTAAAGTGATCCAGAGACCTCGGTCCTCGAGAAGGAAGTGGGATTGTATCATCCCTGGGCACTTGCCCTAAAGTGATCCGAAGACCTCGGTCCTCGAGAATGAAGAGGGATTGTATCATCCCGAGACATTTGTCCAGAAGTGATCCGGTGACCTCAATCCTCGAGAATGAAGAGGGATTGTATCATCCTGGGACATCTGTCCAAAATAGATCCGGTGACTTCGGTCCCCGAGAATGTGGCAGGATTGCATCATCCTTGAACTTCGGTTCAGAATGGTATCTGGAGGCTTCGGTCCCCGAGAATGTGGCAGGATTACATCATCCTTGAACTTCGGTTCAGAATTGTATCCGGAGGCTTCGGTCCCCGAGAATGTGGCAGGATTGCATCATCCTTGAACTTCAGTTCAGAATGGTATCCGGAGGCTTTGGTCCCCGAGAATGTGGTAGGATTGCATCATCCTTGGACCTAGTCCTAAAGTGATAGGGACTGATTATCCCGTAATCAATCTGGTGACTTCGGTTGTCAAGAATGCGGTAGGATTGCATCATCCTTGGACCTAGTCCTAAAGTGATATGGACTAATTATCCTGTAATCAATCTGGTGAATTCGGTTGTCGAGAATGTGATAGGATTGTATCATCCCTAGACTTAGGTCCAAAAGTGATCCGAAGACTTTCGTCTTCGTATTGTGGATTGCAAGTTATTGCTGATGATGATGACGTACTGATCGAAAGATCAGAGTATGATGATGATGATGTTGTTGTTCAAAAGATCAGAGTATGATGATGATGATGATGTTGCTGTTCGAAAAGATCAGAGTATGATGATGACGATGTTGTTGATCGAAAGGTCAAAGAGCTGATGATGATGTTGTTGATCAAAAGGTCAAAGTGTTGAAGATGATGTTGCTGATCGAAAGGTCAAAGCGCTGAAGATTGTTGCTGATCGAAGCGGTCAAAGATTGTTGCTAATCGAAGCAGTCAAAGTGTTGATGTTGCTGAAGACTGAAGATTGAAGATGAAAACTACATGATGTTGAAAAGATTCCAATGATTTATAGATGTGTTACCCTAATGATGTTGATGATGCTCTCTCTCTCTCCTATTATTGTTGTTGATGTTGTTGTAGAATACCCTTCTCGTTAAGGGGGAATGTTGAAATATTGTAACTTCGAAGAATATTCTATGTCTCTTTTTGTGGTCCCCGATGGTCCTATCGGAAGAACCACTTGTATTACTTTGTACCCCGATGCTTTTAATCGGAAGAACTAATAAGAGTCATGAGGTAGTCCCCTCTAATTGTAAAGGTGGGTCATGAGCACCCCAGTGTGGTTACTTGAGCCTACATGTGTAACTCGAGCCAACATGATTAACTCGAGCCTACATGTCGGATGAGTTAATGAAATTGAATAGATGAATATAAATAGAGGTGTAGCGCTCCTCATTTGAAGCACACACTCTCACTTGTGTAGTGAATTAATGGAGAGAAAGAAGCAGCTGGAGAAGGAGGAGGATCGGGCTTTGATCTCCTTGTTGATTTTACCTTTTATCTTTTTGGGCATCTATATTGAGGAAGCTTTTGCTGGGTTTTTCCCTTTAGGGTTTTCCCAGGATAAATCTGTGTTGTTCTTGTGATACTGTTTCTTTCAGTGATCCTGCTTATATGCTTTTGTTATGAAAATGAAATGAAATACTAATGTATTAGCTAAGCATATGAAAAGTTAACATGTTAGAATATGTTCCCACTTGTCTCAACGCTGACTAGTATTGCAATTAAGGCCATTCTTTTGACATTGCGCTGCAATTGCTTTCCATTTCTCAATGGCTGATTTTGTCTTCCTCGTAACATTATCAGTCGAGTACATCTTCTTCTCAAATTGTTTTGTTGTGATTAGAATAATGGTGTCAGAACTCATGCATCAAACTCTCCCTTCCAGTGGAGAAACATAATTCTGCAGCTTTTTGTGTACATCTTGTGTAGATACTAAACACAGTTTGATCGTGGCTAAAAGGAAAAATACAGGTTACCATTCACGTCTTTGAGTTTCTATTAGTGTGAGATAGAAGGCCTCTAGAAAAAGATCAACCAACATTTTCTCATCCAAAGGCAAAATAACTTTACTAGCATGTAAGTGAGCCACCTCCAAAGGGAGTATTGTTAGTTGAAATGCCATAAAATTATAAACCACTAAATTTTGCCGCAAAGCATTTAAAAAACGACAGCCAAAAACAACATAAATGAGACAAACAAAAATCAATATCAATAAGAAGCTATGGATGTGAAATGGGAGAAAAAGAGAGGAAGTGCATATTCTTAACCATCTTGTATTATTAAAGAAAGTGCATCTTCAGAGCTCTACAATACTCTAATGGATGGAATTACTGCAAATAAACTTTGAAAACAATGGAAAAGACGAGAGTTGAACATTTTGAGAAAACCAAGAAGTCAAAAAAACTAAGTTAGGAGAACGAGAAGCATGTAAAACTAGTTTAGATTACACCTTAGTATCAAGAATTTTTTATATAGATTATTAAAAAAAGAGAAGAAGAGTAGGTATGTTGCCATCATATTGAACAGAAAACCTCACAGAATAATGCAGAGAAAAACTTTCAGTATAGAAAAGACTACTTACCTAATTTTTTTTCTTTAACAAAATAATTACCCTGCCTTGCACAAAGATACACGAGGAGCTCAATATCTCTAGGAAAGAACCAGTTAACCTAGCTAATATGGATTAGGTGTCAATAAAATAAACAGTAAAAAAATAATTAAGCAAGAATCAAAATCTCCAGCATTTTAAGTTGGCCGATTTGACAGGTTTCGTGTGCAGCATTAAATTCAATAAAAACGGAAGCCTACATACATGGAATGGATGTATTTATACCAGTAAGATCCTCTGATACATTCCAAAATAGTTGTTGATTAAGTTGTCATTGATGCCAACATGTCTGGGTGCCCCTTGAGGAGCCCCTGAGGGTAAGGTAAGTGTCAATGTCTAAGGAGACCTTTTGATCTTGTCCAAGCCCAAGTTTGAAGCCCTTGGAGCCCTTGGGACAATGGCAAAATCTTTGAACACCCTGTAATGTGCTTAAGTACCCCAAAGATATTTTACGATTCCCCAGTTGTTTCTCTGGTTTCCCAATACCGCAACTTATGCCCCAGTAACCTACAAAAGTGTCCTTGGTGGGTTGAAGAAGTTGCAAGAGTCCAAATGACCCTTTCAGTGGTCATTTGTGTTTTATTGAGGTCATGGTACCCCAGGAGAAGGTCTGGCAACCTCACATGTGATGTCATGATGGATCTTGACCCTTGGAGGTCTCCTGGTGTGGTTGAGGTGGTTGAAGAAGCCTATGAAGCCCCTTGGTTGATGAAGAAGCCCTGAAGAAGCTCTTGGCCCCACATTTGATGGCTTAATGGTCCTTGTCCCCTTAAAGGTGATGATGTGGTCATTAATGGCTTGATGGAGACTTGGAACCCTTGATGAAGATCTTGATGCCCGTGTAGCCATTATTGGGGTCATGGAACCCTTGGAGATGGTCATTATGCATGAGAAGGTCTGGCACCCACATAAATGGCGGCATGATGACCCTTGGACACTATATGATCATTGATGGTGCATTTGGAAATGATTTGGGTCTTGGAATCCAGACATATGGTGGTTTGTAAGCCCATGATTGTTGGAGCCTTTGATATGATGGAATCTTTGGTTATGATGCCCTTATCACTTGGCGATGAAGTCCTATGTGATGGGCTTGAAGTCCATGGAAAGTATCTTGTTTAAATATTATATGATATCTTTGAAAGAGTCCTTGAAACACTTGCATGTGATGCCTTGGGTCTTGAACCATGGTGATGTATGGTCCTATTTGTGGTTATATGGCTATTGGGATGTAGATGGAGGTAGAGCCCACAGACGTGCCTTGATATGTTGAAGAAGACTTTGAAACTCCTGTAGTTGGTGGTATGGTATTTGGCACCCTCATGTGTGGGGTTTTTGACGTCCTGGACATATTGAAGAATTTAAGGGTATTACACCAAGAATTTGCAAATAAACCCACCATTGGAAGATAGTCCTCGTTAAGCCATTTTTGTTGATATGTGGAGCATCTTCTAACTCCTTACAGTTGAAGAGATGAATTTTCGAAGTTGGTGTACCCCACCTTTTTGGGTCAGTCAACCTAAACAAAAGAGAATTTAATTATTTGTAATTTTGAATTTCATTTCGGCCCAGTTTGAGGTACTAACTTTCCTCCACAACCTATATAAATAGAATATCAAACATTTCATTTGTTCATCATCAATTCTCTTAGTATTTTCGCAACTCTTGGAGAAAAGTGTGAAACTTTGTAGGGAAGAAATTTTTGGGCATCTTCACTAAATATGGCATAACTTTCTCATACAAAATCAGAATTACAAAATTCTTGGCTCGTTAGAAAGCTTGTTACAAGGGCTATGTGGTGACATGATCTAGAGCTTATTTTGGTTTTTCTACCGTTTCTTCATCTTGTTATCTTCAAAAAGGTATGGCCCATGCTTCTAGGTTTCTCTTGTAATGGCACATGTCTCTTATGGATAGAGTTCATCTTTAATCTTAGTATGTGAGCCTATATATTGGTATATATCTTTGAAGTCATTGAATATGTTATGGAGCTATGGTGATGGTTATCTTGGAATATATCTTGATGTGATATCGATATATATCTTGATGATTATCTTGGATATTGTTGGCATAGATTTTGGTGTTTAGCTTGACTATTGTATAGCGTAGTATTGAATGAGAAGTTGACATGTAAGTAATAGATCTTGTGAGTGATTTCTTTGATCAACCTAAGTGTTTTCTTTGAAAACTAGTTTGACAAGTGTTGATCATTGTGTCTTTGACCTAAGTGGAATTGGGTTGTTATTGACTATTAATGACAACATTTGACAGTATTGTAAGTGACTATTTGCTTCATATTTGATTGATTTGTTGACTTGATTTGAGTGGAGTGAAAAATCATTTTGTGTCTAAGAGTTTATGAGACTGGATGAGTTTGACATAGATGGTTAAGTCTTATCTTCTTGGTTGAGGTTAGTTGGTTGAGGTTTATCATGTTTTAACTATCAAGTATTCCATGACTGTGATTGAGGTTGGTTGTGGTTTCATTGAGTTGAGTGTGGTTCGACAAAGTTTGGTTGACCGTATGTGAAGTCTCTTGGTTGCTCAAATGTGTCTCTTACTTGATGAACTAGGCCAAGTAAGAAGGGTTGGTTGATTGTGAGATCACTTGATTAGATTCACACAAGTATATGATTAAATTGGCACAGTTACACAAGCAGCTTGGCACAGGTTGGTTCAATTCAGCAGGATTGGCACAGATTGCCTTATGTGTAGTAGGTCTGAATCAGACTAACTGAGTTGTATGAGCAGTTGGTTTGACTCAGGTGGACTGAGTTTAGTGTGCATTTGTTAGACTCAGATTAACTGAGTCGAATGATGTGAGCAATAGATTGATTGGTACAGTGTAATTGGACAGATTGATTGTACAGGTTGATGAGCAATGTGACACAGTGGACAGTGATCAGTTGAGGAGTAGTGATCAAATGACGAGCAGTGGTTAGTAGTGGCAATGGTTGTGCAGTGTGGTACAAATTGTGCAGTGTAGTACAGGGGTTGATTAGAAGGTCCATAGGATCAGTGCAGTCGTGGTTCAACAGTTTCCATTTTCTTATCTGGGTGGCAGTACCAGGCAAGGAAAGGGGGTTGTAGCCGAAGAACTAGGGAGTTGTAGCTTCCTTTAGGTTGTAGCCTATAAATCAAGGGGTTGTAGCTAGAGAACTGAAGTCATTGTAATAAGGGGGTTGTTGCCTCCTCCTAGTTATTTCTGGAAAACTATTATAAAGGCTTCCGTCGTCTTTTACCCGGGGGGCTTGGGTTTCCACGTAAAATATGGTGTTCTATGTTTCATGATATGCTTCTGATGTGATGATGATGATAATAATGTTGATGATGATATGATGATAATGTGATAATGCATAATATTGAATAAGTTGTCGATTGTTAATAAAAGTGAAAAAGTTATAGAAGTTGTGCACACTAATTCACCCCTCCCCTCTCAGTGTAACTAGTGTGTCCAACAATTGGTATCAGAGCGGGTCTTCACCAAAAAGCCTTACCAACGTGAAGTAGATCCTTGACACACCATGGGGTTCTCAATGAATGAAGTACCATTGACTTGTGAGTCAAATTATTACTTGATCTGGAAAATGAGAATGAAGGCTTATCTTAAGGCAATTGGTGTATGGAAGTCAGTTGTTACTGGATATACACCTCCAATGAAAGTGAAAACAACAACTCAGAATGAAGCAAAGAAAAATAATTCTATGGCTATGGAAGCCATCCTTGAAGACCTAACAAATATCCAAAAGAAGAAGATAGGGAAGTGCATCTCAGCTAAGGAACTATGGCTCAGATTAGAACAACACTACGCCAATAAAGAAGAAGCATAGGTTATGGAATTAATGCTTGAATATCTAACAGATCTCCAAAAGGAGAAAATAGGAAAGTGCGACTCAATTGGAATTGTTGTTCAAAATAAATCATCTAAACTTAGACGAAGAACAAGAAGCAGAAGACAACCCCATCAAAAGGTTAGTAAAAGCTCCAGGTAGGTATGAAGGTAAGTCCCCTGAACACCCTGTTTGTATACTTTTAAAGAGATATGTTTCTCAGGTATTGAAAATAAGAGCTATTATGAATTCATTGAATGCAATACTTCAGATTATGATGAAAATCCTGGCTCTCTAATAAGTGATATTATGATAAATGAAATTACTAATGTTTCGCAAAAAGTGAAAAATCTTTGTGAATAGATCCAGGTATTGCAAGAGCAATTGGACAAAGCCGAGAAGAGGAATCAAGAAGAATCTAAGAAGGCCACACAGACCATAATTAATATGAAACTCGAAGTTGAAGAAGCTACTAGAATCAAAGAAGCCATATCCAAATCTTTGAAAGACAAACTTGAGAAGTCAGACAAAAAAATTGAAAAGCAATCAGAAGAAATTGTCAAGCTCATAAGACTGTTAAAAAATAAAGAAAAAGAGTTACTCTGCAAGCTACAAGACAAAGACAGTGAGATAAGTGAGTACAAGACTAAAGAAATATTGGAAGAGAAGTTAAGAAGAAAACAAGAACTTGAAATCAAATCCTTGAAGGCAGAGTTACCAATGGTATGTCTAACAAATTTTGAATTTGAAAAGGACCTCTCAGAACTCAAAAAGGAGAATCATTCAATCAAAGGTCAACTACAACAATCCCATGAGGATGATCAGAATTCAAAAGGACAGATGGAAGACAATATCCTTGATCTGAACAAACAGGTAGAAGAGGTCAAGAAAATAGAAGAAGATCTAACGAGACAACTCCAAGAAAAGATAGAAATCTGTCAAAAGTAAGAATTAAATATCCTCTCTGAAGGAAGACCTAGACAAAACAACTACTCAAATAAAGACAAATTTGAAGATCAAGAATAACAATGAAGACTCTATGGAAGAGGAAGAAAAGACTAACAGTTATACACGTATTCTTAAAAGATTCCATGATCAACAAGAATCAAGAGAAGTTATAGCTCAGAGCAGTGTTACCAACATTGGCCGAGAAATCGCCGATGTCCGAGAAATCGCAAGTTTTTCAGCTCGGTGGTTTTTTCTCAAAAAATCGGGGCGATTTTTTCCTGATTTTTTGCCGATTTTTGCCCGATTTTTTTCTGATTTATCCCGAGATATTGCCAATTTTTTCAAGGCGATTTTTTCCCGATATACTGCCGATTTTTTCCCGATTTATCCCGAGATATTCCCGATTTTTTCCCGATTTTTTCTAAAGCTGAAATTGAATATTTTTGTATTTTTTAAGTTTGTCGATTTTTTGCCGATGTTTGTCGATGTGTTGCCGAGATATCCCGAAACGATGTTTCTTGGACCCTGCCGATTTTTTCGCCGCGCCGATGTTTGCAACACTGGCTCAAAGATATCCTATGATGTTCAATGGCTACTGTTACAAGTGCAATAACTATGGCCACAAAGCCATCCATTGCAGAGATCATGAAAAGATCACGCCAAGAAGAAATCAAGATGGTTTTTCCATTCAGTGTTACAATTGCTATCGTTATAATCATTTTGCAAAACATTGCAAGATGCAAGGGCTAGTTAAAGTTTGGAGAACAAAGAAAGTTCAATGGAATGTTATGAAGTTTGAACAACCATCAGCCTACTAAAGTATGGAAAAAGAAGTTAGTAGATTGCACCATTGATCAAAACAGAAATGATGAAACTCTTGGGAAAAATCAAATATTGTTTTAAAGACTATCGACCCATGATATAAAGAATGTGTAAAAGGATATATGTACCTGATTATCAGATTTGAGTATCGTAATTGGTTCCAGCGGTATTCGTGTGACAAAATACAAGTCCGCCAAAGTAGCATCAGCGATAAGAGAAGCAGTATTGCCAAAAGAAGATCTTGCTGCCATTAATGTAAACAGGAAGAAAAGTTGGAAAGGAAGAGAAAGTTGATGACAGGGGGAGCATGCCCTAACGAGGAGCAATATGGTCAAAGAATGTTCCCTTTGCCATTGATGCCAAAGGGGGAGAGAAGTTGTGAATAAGGCGAGCGTGTTCTGAGCGTGTTCTGAATAAGAGTTATGATGTTGTCATCAATGACAAAGGGGGAGATTGTTGATTAAGTTGTCATTAATGCCAACAGTGTATAGTCATTGATGCCAACATGCCTTGGTGCCCCTCAAGGAGCCCCTGGGGGTTAAGTAAGTGTCAGTCTTTAAGGAGACCTTTTGATCTTGTCCAAGCCCAAATTTGAAGCCCTTGGAGCCCTTGGGACAATGGCAAAAGCCCTAAACACCCTGTAGAGTGTTTAAGTACCCCAAAGATGTTTTACGGTTCCCCAATTGTTTCTTTGGTTCCCAAGTACCACAACTTATGCCCCAGTACCCTACAAAAGTGTCCTTGGTGGGTTGAAGAAGTTGCAAGAGTCCAAATGACCCTTTCAGGGGTCATTTGTGTTTTATTGAGGTCATGGTACCCCAGGAGAAGGTCTAGCAACCCCACAGGTGATGTCATGATGGATCTTGACCCTTGGAGGTCTCCTGGTGTGGTTGAGGTGGTTAAAGAAGCCTATGAAGCCCCTTGCTTAATGAAGAAGCCCTAAAGAATCTCTTGGACCCACATTTGATGGCTTAATGGTCCTTGTCCCCATATAGGTGATGATGTGGTCATTAATGGCTTGATGCAGACTTGGAACCCTTGATGAAGATCTTGATGCTCATGTAGTCCTTGTTAAGGTCATGGAACCCTTAGACATGGTCATTATGCATGAGAAGGTCTGGCACCCACATAAATGGCGGCATGATGACCCTTGGACAATATATGATCATTGATGGTGCATTTGGAAATGATTTGGGTCTTGGAATCCATACATATGGTGGTTTGTAAGCCCATGATTGTTGGAGCCTTTACTATGATGGAATCTTTGGTCATGATACCCTCCTCACTTGGCGATGGAGTCCATGTGATAAGCTTTGGCCATGATGCCCTCATCACTTAGCGATGGAGTCCTATGTGATGGGCTTGAAGTCCATGGAAAGTATCTTGTTTAAATATTATATGATAACTTTGAAAGAGTCCTTAAAACCCTTGCATGTGGTGCCTTGGGTCTTGAACCATGGTGATGTATGGTCCTATATGTGGTTATATGGCTATTGGGATGTAGATGGAGGTAGAGCCCATGGACGTGCCTTGATATGTTGAAGAAGACTTTGAAACTCTTGTAGTTGGTGGTATGGTCTTTGGCACCCTCATGTGTGAGATCTTTGACGTCCTGGACATATTGAAGAATTTAAGGGTATTAGACCAAGAATTCGCAAATAAGCCCATCATAGGGAGATAGTCTCGTCAAGCCATTTCTATTGATATGTGGAGCATCTTCTAGCTCCTTACGGTTGAAGAGACATGAATTTTTTAAGTTGGTGTACCCCACCTTTTGGGGTCAGCCGACCAAACAAAAGAGACTTTAATTATTTGTAATTTTGAATTGCATGTCGGCCCAGTTTGAGGTACTAACTTTCCTTCACAACCTATATAAATAGAATATCAAACATTTCATTTGTTCATCATCAATTCTCACAGTATTTTCGCAACTCTTGGAGAAAAGTGTGAAACTTTATGGAGGAGAAAGTTTTGGGCATCTTAAAATTGGCATAACTTTCTCATACAGAATCACAATTACAAAATTCTTGGCTCGTTGGAAAGCTTGTTACGAGGGCTATGTGGTGACATGATCTAGAGCTTATTTTGGTTTTTCTACTGTTTCTTCATCTTGTGATCTTCAAAAAGGTATGGTTCATGCTTTTGGGTTTCTCTTGTGATGGCACATGTCTCCTATGGATAGAGTTCATCTTTGATCTTAGTATGTGAGCCTATATATTGGTATATATCTTTGAAGTCATTGAATATGTTATGGAGGCTATGATGATGGTTATCTTGGAATATATCTTGATATGATCTTGATATAGATATTGATGATTATCTTGGATATTGTTGGCATAGATTTTGGTGTTTATCTTGACTATTGTATAGTGTAGTATTGAATGAGAAGTTGACATGTAAGTAATAGATCTTGTGAGTGATTTATTTGATCAACCCAAGAGTTTTCTTTGAAAGCTAGTTTGACAAGTGTTGATCATTGTGTCTTTGACCTAAGTGGAGCTGGACTGTTATTGACTGTTAATGACAATATTTGATAGTATTGTAAGAGACTATTTGCTTCATATTTGATTGATTTGTTGACTTGATTTGAGTGGAGTGAAAAATCCTTTTGTGTCTAGGATTTTATGAGACTGGCTGAGTTTGACATAGTTGGTTAAGCCTTATGTTCTTGGCTGAGGTTAGTTGGTTGAGGTTTATCATGTTTAACTGTTAAGTATTGCTTGACCGTGATCGAGATTGGTTGTGGTGTCATGAGTTGAGTGTGTTTGGACAAAGTTTGGCTGACCGTATGTGAAGTCTTTTGGTTGCTCAAATGTGTCTCTTACTTGATGAACTAGGGCAAGTAAGAAGGGTTGGTTGACTGTCAGAGCACTTGATTACATTAACACCAATATATGATTGATTTGGCACAGGTACACAAGCAGCTTGGTACAGGTTCGTTCAATTGAACAGGATTGGCACAAGTTTCCTTATGTGTAGTTGGTCTGACTCAGACTGGCTAAGTTGTATGAGCAGTTGGTTTGACTCGGGTGGACTGAGTTTGGTGTGCATTTCGTTAGACTCATATTGACTGAGTCGAATGATGTGAGCCACAGATTGATGGTACAGCTTGATTGGACAAGTTGATTGCCCAGGTTGATGAGCAATGATACAGTGGACAGTGATCAGTTGATGAGTAGTGATCAGATGATGAGCAGTGGTTAGTAGTGGCAATGGTTGTACAGAGTGGTACAGATTATGCAGTGTAGCTCAGGTGTTGATTAGCAGTCTGCAGGATCAGTGCGGATGTGGTTCAGTAGTTTCTATTTTCTTAAATGGGTGGCAAGACGAGGCAAGGAAAGGGGGTTTTAGCCTACTTTCGGTTGTAGCTGGAGAACTAGGGAGTTGTAGCTTCCTTCAGGTTGTACCCTGTAAATCAGGGGGTTGTAGCATCCTTCCAGTTGTAGCTGGAGAACTGAAGTCGTTGTAATAAGGGGGTTGTTTCCTCCTTTCAGTTATTTCTGGAAAACTATTGTAGTAGGGCTTTCGCCCTAGCTACGAGCAGGAATGGCTACCTTCCGTCTATAGGACGGAAAGGTAAGGTTCCTGTGGATGAAAAACCCTACAAGGAAATGTTAGCTCTGAGCCATGGAAACCCTGCATGAAACTGTTAGAAAAATAAGAAATGGCTACAAGCAATCAGAGGAGAACCTACAACAAACTATGAGCAAATAAACCTGCAAATAAACATGATCTAGAAAACTAAACTATCAACAAAAACACATGGTTATACCTTTAGCCTTTGTGGAAATGGGCCACCATGCCCTAGCTTTGGAAGCACCTCTCTATGGAATGGGGTTTTGGCTTATGGAGCTATGGAGGAGAGGGGTGAATGGCTTGAGAAGAAAGGGTCTCAAGGCACTCACACGGGCAGCATAACAATAGGGAGAGGAGGAGTCCTTTCAAAGTGACCCCCACCCCTCAATTTATAGTTTTTTTCTAGAGATTTCGGGGTTTTAAGCCCTTGGTCAAGGCGTTAGCCCCTTTTTTGGGCTTTAAGCCCCTTTCGCACAATTCTTAGCTCCTTTGGGGATTTTAAGCTCATTTGAGAGGTTTTAGCCCCTTTTTGGAGGTTTTAGCCCCTATGAAATCTATTTTGACTCATTTTAGGGGTTTTTAAGCCCTTTTTATGTTTTTTAGCCTTTGCAAGGGTGTGGGGGTCAAATGAGGATAGTGAAATAGATGTCTTTGGGTGGTGTAGGTCATGTAGAGCTCATTGAGGGATTTTTTGGGTTAACAACTATTATAAAGGCTTCTGTGGTTTTTCCCCGGGACTTGGGTTTCCACGTAAAATCTGGTGTTCTGTGTTTCATGCTATGCTTCTGATGTGATGATGATGATAATAATGTTGATGATGATATGATGATATTGTGATAATGCATAATATTGAATAAAGTTGTTGATTGTTAAAAAAAGTGAAAAAGTAATAGAAGTTGTGCACACCGATTCACCCCCCTTTCTCAGTGTAACTAGTGTGTCCAACAATAATCACAAAAAAATTGCAATACAGTATTAATGCGAATAAACCCTCCAAAAATGTAACTATAGTCAGAAAACAATTTTTGCACAGTAATGAATCATACTTTAGATAAAATTTAATCACCAAAAAACTAATATTGCATTTCAATATTTACACAAATAAACCCTTAGAAAACATGTTGCCAATGTGGCCTTGGTTCACTGGTAAGGTTGATGGAATGCTAAGCCATCCACTAGGTTTCATTCTCAATGTGATCTAGCCCACCGATTGGCATGTTAAAAAGAGATGAATCTGGGTCCAAGTCCTTGGGGAATTTGGCAAAATAGATACTCATTAGACTTAGCATCTAGACCAAAGAAAACCAGTGTTTAACAGTGCAGCCTCTTGGGGCATGTATCTGGAAGCACTTTTGTTAGGATTATTAATCCTCCCTTGGTCAAATGTCTATTAGATTAATTTTAGCCTAACTTAGGAACCTTAATTAATTATTTGGAACCACTAGTGCTATTGGGTCCACTTGGCCCAATGGGGCCACATGTACCAGTCACTAAAGTGTGGGAACACTACTAGAGGTTAACTGCCACTTACTGCATGTGCATGCATCAGTTTGGGTGCCTCCTAGACCAATCCCTACATTTTAGGAGCCACTAGGAGTCTCGGCACCAACCTACTTCAGTTAGTTGGAGTTAGCACTAGTTAGTCTTAGTTAGCTTCCAGTTACTTTCAATTAGTTCACAATCAGTTAGCTAGCGCTAGCTTTGCATGGCTAATGCATGGTTGCATGTGGAGAAGGCACCTTTGCCCACCTACCACACTCAATTGCACTGAGTTAACTAGTTATTACTGATTGCTTGAATTGGTTGAACATCTGGAGTTTGATGGACTCCGATATTGATTGAGACACCATAAGTTAGATGGTCAGTTAGATACAGTCACATCCAGTGGATAGATTCGAATCCATCCCTAATTGATTTGAATTCTTTTGCTATGTAAACTATTGTAACACCGAATATTATTATTGTGAATGATTCTGTAAATTCCTGAGCAATACTTGTCATTTTCTTGTGTGGTTTGTTTTGTTTAGTTTGTATCTTCATCCTCCATTCACTACAATTATAATTCTGAACTATATGCTTGAAGATCTACATGGGATTCAAATTCTAATATGGTATTAGAGCCTTCTCAGGAAGGATTCATGCTTGTTTCTCTCCATTGAACATCCGAAGCAGCTGGGTTTCCACATAAGTCCCACAAAAGGTACCTTGCTTCCTCTGGATTTATCCAGAGTGGAGGTGCAAGCGTGACGGACTCTGAAAACATGTTCATGTCGAGAGGAAGGGCATGATTCTAACAGTTCGAATGTTTTTAGAGTTTTTGCAGTGAAAATCTACAGGTGCTACGTAGCGTGTGTGAAGTTTTGCAACCCACTCAGCCGAAGCAATTATGAGTTCTCAATCTCCTACACCTCGAATCCTTACAACTTCCAATTATCTTGATTGGAGGGTGGATATGCAGCTAGCCTTGCGTCGGCATGGCTACCTCAGGATAATACAAGGAAGGGAGGCAGAGCCTCATCAGCTAGTTGAAAGGAACAAGTTTTTGACCCGTTGTGATGAAGCATTCGGATACTTATGCACTCATATATCCAGAGATCTCCTCTTTCACCTAGAAGGCTTGAGGACTCCCAGAGAAGCCTGGGAGAAGCTTGATAGCTTGTTTAACAAACAAGATGAGCTTTGGGGACACATTCTGAAGAATGAGTTGGTATTTTTACATCCCAACAATTTCAAAACAATAGAGCAATTCTTTACTAAATTCAAGTCTCTGGCACTCCAATGCAGACAATGTGGAATGCAGCGGAAGGATGAGCAAAATGTCCCTTCTATTCTCAGCAAACTCAGCCCAGAGTATTATGTATTTGTTTCTATATTTCATTCCAAGCAAGATGGCTTCCCCAATTGGAAAAATCCTTTATTAGATTCATTTTCCGAGTCCTTAATCAAGGAGCAAGACAAGTTGATTCGAATGGGAGTCATCAAGACCTCCAAAGATCAAGTTCTCCTAGTTACTGACTCTTCCAAAGCGCAAGCTAAGGGGAAATCAAAGAACGAGGAGCCTAAAACAGCTTATTCAAAGCCTAAACAGAATCAAAAAACTTCCGAAGGGGGCCTCCGGCTCTAAGAAAAAGAAGTTTCAAAAGAAGTTATGTCCCTACTGTGAAAAGGGTGCCATCTTGAAAATCATTGTATGAGGAAGCAACTTGATGAAATGACAGCTCTTGTCAAGCAGCATAACATTGCTCCCCCAAGAGCAAAGAAGCCTGATGAAGAACCACAGACAAAAGATCATGAAAGGTGCCATGCTTCGAAAGCTATCCTTACACAGTCTACCGCATACATAATTGATTCTGGAGCTTCCAATCACATGGTTGCTTCCAAAGAAAGAATCCTTCTCTACCCTTACACTATCAAAGGGGCCTAACATTCACATGGGAGATGATTCCTAGATTCCAGCACAAGGAAGGGGCTCAGTCAGAGCGAAGCATGGTGAGTTCAAGAATGTCCTTTATGTGCTCTCCCTTGCTGCTAACCTGTTGTCTGTTGAGATCACAGAAAAAGCCACTGGACAGCTTGAAGTGAAAGGTATTGCAAATCACTCTACCAAAGCTTATGAATTCTCACATTTTTTACCTGTCTCTCCTCCTACAACTTTATTGTCTCATGCTAATAACACCAACAAGATTTGGCATGAGAGATTTGGCCATCTCAATTTCAAATATTTGCAGCAACTCCACAATGATAAAATGGTTGAAGGTTTGCCCTCCATCCAAACTTCCAATGGAGTATGTGTTGGTTGCTTGGTAGGTAAGCATCCAAACAAGAAGTATGATGTTAGGCAGGCACATAGAGCTGCCTCTATACTTGATTTGATACACAGTGATGTAGTTGGACCTATGCCCACAAACTCCATTAATGGTTGCAGATATTTCCTCACCTTTCTTGATGATTGTTCTAGGTAGTGCTGGGTCTAGTTCATGAAACAAAAATCTGAAGTTTTTAAGACTTTTAAAGTTTTTAAAGCTATGGTTGAGAATAGTTTCACCATGAAATCAAGTCTATAAGATCTGATAAAGGAGAAGAGTACATCAAAGGAGATTTCCAGAGTTTCTGTGAATCAGAGGGATTCGAATGGAACACTTAGTTCCATACACACCACAGCAGAATGGTGTGGCTGAGAGGAAGAACAGATCACTGAAAGAGATGGCAACATGCCTTCTCCATGCCAAACATCTACCTCCTTCTCTTTGGGCTAAAGTTGTAAACTATGCTTCGTATTTGCAGAATAGGGTGCCCCACAAGTCAGTGGTTGGGGTCACTCCATTTGAAGCACTGCATGGGCATAAGCCCAAGGTCTCTCACTTGAGAGTTTTTTGTTCCAAAGCTTGGGCCAGAATACCACTTGACAAGAGGAAGGCCTTCCAAGCCCAAAGTAGCGAGAATGCATTCTGCTAGGATATGCAGAAGATGCAAAAGCTTACAAACTGATGAAGGTTGCAACCAGAAGATGCTTCATTGAAAGAAGTGTCCAGTTCGAAGAAGATCAGTTGTATGACACACCTCCAGCAGCACAGGAAGGTATAACTATTTCTCCTCCTATTTTTTATGATGATGATGTGCTACAGGTTTCAAATTCAGATGAAGAAGATCATATTCAGCATGCTCCTGTTATTGAGACTGAATCTCAAGAGATAATAGATCTAGATCCGGTGTCCATTCCTAATCAAAAGCCTAAACCCAGATGGGCTCAAAAGCTTCTTGATGCAGCTGGAAATGGTACTGGACATCTAAAAGACAAAAGAAGAACTAGGTCCCAGTGTCAAAATGAACATGTTGCACTCTCTCTCACAAATTCGCTCTCTACATAGTGGTGCAGCAAAGTTTTGGGTCGATGCTACTTGATGATGGCAAATGATCAGCTATATGGGCCACAAAAGCAGAAACTTGAACATTCCCTACCTTCACCATCTAGAAGAGACAAACAGAGTCATCAATTCAGAAGCACATTTAGAGGTCCACTGATGGACCATGCTGCTACATAGAGCTGCAATTTTGCGGCAGTGTTTATTCAAGTTATTTTTCTAAGGAGGAAACTTCTTTCTTCTAAAGATAGCTTGCATGCTTTCTATTTTTGCTTTTTTTTGGGGGGGGGATTCCCATGAGGTTTTCCCCTGTTACCTCGGTTATATTAAGCAACATTTTTTCTTTTAGATTGTACATGGTGTTATAGCTCAAAATGACACATCTCTACCTGTGACCACTTTCCCATGTTTTCGTCGCATGTCGACACTTCCATGACGACATTTCATGAAACTCACTGAAAAAACACCTAACTTGGAGGACCCATATCTTGAGTTCTGTTACTCCGTTTGACCTCATCTCTACATTGTTGGAAAGGTATCTGAGTTAGCTAAAACTTTCCAGAAGACACCAAAGTCTGAAAATGCATACAAGTACCCTAAAAATGAGATTTTTTTATGTATACGCGAGTTGCCTTAAGGAAACCCGCGTATGGTACGCGACTTGCTATATATAATACTCGCGTATGCCCTAAATACGCGACTATTTTCATTGCAACCCGCGTATACCTACTGCATACGCGACTGATGTCTCTGCAACCCACGTATTCATGTCAAAAATACGTTTTTCGAAGTTTGGGTAGTTATGCAACTGACGACTTCTTCAGTTGTAACTAATTTGTCTTCGACCCTATCTCTTCAGAAGCATATAAATAGAGGTAGGGAGGTCCATGAGAGGAGACTTGAATCTTTGCATAGTCATGCTAGAGGAATTGGGACTCTCTTTGCCCACACCTTTGCCCTAGCGATCATCTCCTTGTGTTGCAGAGCTTGGAGGCCGAGTTCCTTGGAGAAGAGAAGCAGCAGAACCAGATCAAGGTTTCATGAAGTGCCCAACTTGAAGAGAAGGTATACTTGTACTTCGTTTCATGATTAATAAAAATGTGATGTTATCCTTATTCCCAAATCATTTTTCAATGTGTGATTGAATCTTTGTTTATGATCATATGATGATGTTAGTCAGATTATTATTCCATGTTTATTTGATTATCATTTCTTTATATGTGGTCATATTGGTTTGAGGAAGGTATAATTCGTTTTGCAAGTCTCTTGGAGCAAGAGGAGCGAGAGGAGCAAGAAGAGGATTGAAGGGCTACTTGGATCAACCTTCGTTTGGCTAAGGTATGAACCATTCTAATCTCTAAATCTTGTTTATATTTGCTTGGAGAACCATTTGCATCCACCTTTCAAACCCAGTACGTTGATGGCCTCTTAAACCCTAGCCATAGGAAACTTTCCTTTACAACAGAACTGGTGACTCCGCTGGGGAGAACCTTGTCTATTTGGGGTTTCTCTGTATTTCTTTCAGTCTTTTGCATTGTTTCAGGTCCTTCTTGCCACTTAAGAACACCTTCTACGTCTGATAGCACACTTCCCCTGCCTTCCTAAGGCAGTTTTTGAACCTTTTTGGGAATTTTTTCCACCCATACACGAGTTGCAGATTGAACAGTCGCGTATCCAGTATTTATACGCGACTTGCTTTACTGTCAGCCTACATATGATACGTGACCTGTCAATATTGAAACTTGCGTATGCCCCTTTAAACAATGTTTTTTCCTCTTTTGTGGTTTTTTCTTCTGTTTGAAGATTGTTTGGTAGGTCTTTTGGGGTCCTCTGCAGGTGCATGACTCCAGGGAGTTAGTGTCATCCCTTTTGGTTGTTCTTTATCTATGTGGTAAGCCTTTTTATAGCATTAGGGTTTTCTCTTTGCTCATTCCCCCCACCCCCTTTGCTTGGCATGACTTTTGGCTTATGTTTCTGGTCAGCCTCTGTTAGTGATCTTTGTCTGAACTTAGAAGCTTATTGGTCTTTGTTTTCTTCTTCTTTTGTTGGTTAACTTCACCATGTCAAAATAGTTGACTTGTCTCTTATGCAAGCATTCCTTCCAAGTAGGGTTTATACTGACTTTAGGGCATTCTAGAGTCTGTTTGGTGGTTGTATAGCAGAGTTCATTTTGCTTTGTTTTTGTTATATACATACTTTAGTTTGTAGATAGTTTTCTTTTGTCTTTAATGCACTGCATATCAATATTTTTGAAAAAAAAAATAAAAAATTGTTCTTCTGTGGCTTTCAAGTTTCTATTTGAAAAAGAAAGAGAATAGTTTTTGCTTTTTGCATTTCATTTCTCTTTGCTTAGTCATTTTGTTTCAAATTTGAGTCAAAACACCACATAAGTTTCACGCCATCTATCCTTTGACTAAAAAAAGCCTATTAAACTGAATGATATAATTTAAAAATTATTAATAAGTTTTATTTTATAGGCTCCTACACCAACTAGCTTAGGCTAGACTTGTGGATTAGGGAGTTTAAACTCTCCACAAGTGTTTAAATTCAGACGTATTTGGCCAATCACTAGGTAAAACCTCTTCTATGTTGATTGTATCTAGGAAGCTCCTCTCAAACGGGTGTTAAGCACGAGGTCGCGTGGAGACTTGGACTAAGGAGATAACCCTCTGATTTCTTGTCAAAGCGTAGACCCAAGGTTTTTGCGCATCTGGGGATTCTATCTTAGACAGGGATTCGAGCTTTGCTACCCTACCCATGCGTACAAACCAGGCTTGCGACTGTCCCCCCAGACTATCAATATAGTTAAGGTAGCCTTTAGTCTCTTTGACATCTAGGGTTCATACACATGTACACTGAAAGGCTATTTCTGGTTGACCTTGGACAGGCTTGGAAGGTAACCCCGGTAGAAGGTGTGGGAGGGCGGTGGGTGATTCCTTCGCTTGTGCCTAAGAACATCTACAGGGACGCCAAGTAACTGTCTCTCAGCTTTCTTCTGGAAAGCATATCTTATATTTGTTTGTCTGTTTGGCTTTAGGAATTTTTTAGTGAGTGTTGTGTGGTTTGTCTGTACTTAGTTTTCCTTCAGGTGTGTGCTTTGTACTTGTGGTTTCCTGTCAACCTCGGACTTTGTCTCCTAGTTTGAAAATATGGCTAGCACCCCTTTGAACACCAAGGAAGATATCCCCATGCTAGGAACTCCTTGTACTATTCCTCTCATGGGGAATGTTGGTGTTCCCTTGATGGCCACCCTGAATCTACCTGGATTCACCCTAGGGCTACCGGTGTGGTTGTTTTCCACTTCAACTATCCTAAATGCTCTTAATGCTTCTCAAGTAAGCTCCTTATATCAAGGGCATCAAAACACTGCTTCCCCTTCACCTGTAGTTGATTCTCCTACTCCTACCTCATGCGGTGAAAGTACTAATACTAGTAACCAACATTCTAAAAGGAGTAAAAGAAGGAGGAATAGGAAGAAGGCACATAAGAAAGGGGGCACTCGTTCAACCTCTGCAAGTCAAGTTGAACCTCACCACCCAACCTCTGCAATTCATGCTGAGGGCACCTATCCAACCTCTACAAGTCATGTTGGATCTAAGCACTCAACCTCTGCAAGTCAAGTTGATCCTCACCACCCAACCTCTCCAGTTCATGTTGGGGGCACCTATCCAACCTCTGCAGGTCATGTTGGATCTAAGCACTCAACCTCTGCAAGTCAAGTTGATCTTCACCATCCAGCCTCTGTTGATCATGCCGGTGGGATCCTTCCAACCATTCCAGGTCACGTCGGATCTAGTCACTCAGCCTCTACAGTTCATGCTGAGGGAACCCGTTCAACCTTTGATGTTCAAGTTGAACCTACCAATCCAACCTCTACAAGTCATGTTGGATCCATCCACCCAACCTCTGAAGTTCATGCTGGGGGCACACACTCAACTGCTGCAAAGCATGTTGATCCTAACCATTCAGCCTCTGTTGTTCATGCTGGTGGTGCTCGTCCAACCTCTGCAAGTCATGTTGGACACAGTCTCTCAGCCTTTGCAAGTCATGCTGGGGGCAGTCTTTTAGCCTCTGTGGTTCATGCTAGAGACAAAAAGTCAGCCACTGCGAGTCATGTTGACACTGTTGAAAAGACTACCTGTTCAAAACACAAGCCCAAGTTTCCTTGTAAACTTTGTGAGGGAGACCACCTTACTTATAAATGCCCTTCCATCGCGGACATGCGAAGAGTTTAGCTTCATAGTCCTCCCATTTTTGAACATTCTGAAGCTTTTCAACAACCAGCCTCTCTTAGTCAGGTTGGACCCAGTCACCCAGCCTCTGGTGGTCATGCTGGGGGCAAACTCTCAGCCTCTGTAGGTCATGCTGAGAGCAAACAGTCAGCCATTGCTAGTCATGTTGACACCGTTGAGAAAACTGGTCGTTTGAAGTGCAAACTTAAGTTCCCTTGTAAGCTATGCGAGGGAGATCATCTTACTCACCAGTGCCCTGCTATCGCAGAGGTGCGAAGTGTGTGGTCCGAGACTCAAGAATTTCCTTCTCCTTAACAACCTATAGTTTCTCAACAACCTACTCAACCTTTGGTTGATCAAGTGGTCGAACCAATCTCAGCTTTAGTCGATCCCACTCTTCTTTCGGAGAGTGATCCTGATGTGATTGAACCAATGTCACATTTGGTCAATCCCACTCTCCCTTCGGAGAGTGACTTTCATGAAGCGGTTGAATCGGTTCCATTGTCGATCAATCCCACTCTTCCTTTGGAGAGTGAAGTGTCTGCTAGTTACATTTTCTTCACTGCCAGTCCAAAACTTACTGAACAAGGGGGCACTGAACTCGCTTCAGATCAACCCCCATCGAGCTCTCGGATTGCTTCCTTTGATTGGGATAGCCTAGTTGAGTCGTGCCTTTCTTCTGGTGCACCTTTCCAGATAAAGGTCAATGTTGAACCATACACAATTGCTCGTTGTATTGTTGATGAAGGAGCCTCAGTTAGTATCTTGTCTGCTCGTGCTTGGCAAGGCATGGGATCTCCCAGCCTTGTATCAATAGCTAGTCAGTTACTGGCGTTTGATAGAAGAACTAGTATAGCCTTGGGAATTCTTTCTCAAACACCTGTTACTTTGGGTGGGAAGACCGTCTTAGTTGACTTCATGGTGATAGAAGACCCCTTGGACTTCAATATGCTCCTCGGACGTGATTATGTCTATGCCATGCAAGTTGTGGTGTCAACATTCTTTTGTGTGGTGTACTTTAATCATGGCGAAGAAATTGTCACTATCAATCAAATGGATTTTCTTGATCCATCTCCTAACCCAACTAGAGACCAGGTCTTTCCTTTATTGATTCCCAGTGTTTCTATAGACACTACCCCACCACATGTGAGCTATGTGGCCTCATGTCCTTTGTGTTCAATTGCTACTGAGAAGCAGCCTCTGTTTTCATGCTTATCTTCTCAAGACTTGGTCCCAGCAGTTGACCAAGTGAGTCATCCTCTACAGACTATGGAGCCTGCTATCTACTCTGTCGATCCATTTGAGAGTTTAGACATGTGTCCTATCTCGGATGATCTCCTTCCTTCGGATGAAGTCTTCCTAGAGTCTTTGATACAGCCTGACCTTCTTTTGGATGTCGGTTCAGTTGTGACTAAGTCTAACCCTGACTTGCTTAATAAACCTGATCTTTCTATTGATCGATCTCCTTCTTTTGGTCTTGTTGAGTCTTCAAACTCTCCCTTTAATCAGCAAGTCAATGATCCTGATGAGTTTGATTTTTCTTATGAATTTTTCAACTCCCGTGATACTGAGTTTGTTCCTGCAGACTCTATCTCCCTTGTTGATTTTTGCTCTCCTTGTGAGGTTTATCTTACTGATTATAAACCCTCGAGCCTTGGTGCTATAGAATCTTCATCAGTCGATTCTACTTTACCTTTTATAGAAGATAGCAAAGTCACATGTGTTTCTGCGAAAGTGACCCGCATCAAAACTTTTCTTCTGAATATGATCTTAATGCTATTGTTTCTTGTAGACAGGATTCTTAGTTGGATTCACAACTGTTTACTGGCCTTCCCTTGTTGTTCAAGCTGTAACTGCATTTGCATGTGCCCTACTCGCACGCTTATGATCCTGATGCCGGCTTCCACACTTTTAGCTCATTGTATAAGCCCTCATCTTTGTTCTCATCGTCGTTAAGCCTTGTATTATTTTGCCTTTGCAACTTGACACCTTTTACCTTGAGGAGACATTCCCTGAGTGTCCTTATCTTGCTCTCTTTCCTTGCATTATGCATAGGTTTTTCCTTGCGCTTGGAACTAGTTTCACCTGCCTATGACACTCGTCTCCTCGCATTTAGAGCATTCTTTATGCTCTCCTTCGAGCTCGTTAAAAAACAGTAAGGAGGCTGCGAGTTGACTTTTTCGGACTCGTTAAAACTTCATGGGAAAGATATTGAGTTTCTTTAGGCCTAGGTTTGACTCCTCAAAATAGACTTGACTGTCGAGTAAACTTTTCCATTCAAGCTCATTAAGAATATGTGAATAGGCATCCAGTAGGTTATCGCTTTCTCGGACCATGTGGAATAATACAAGAAAGGAACACTCTCTTTTCTTCAGAATTGAGAAAAGTATTCTCAAGCATAGGTTTATCGCTTTTTTAAACCCGAGGGACTAAACTTACGGAAAAGAAACCCCCGGTATGAGCTTAGTTTTCTCTTTTTCATGCTCTAGACCTAAACATGAAAAAGATTCCGAGTGTACTTTATGTCTTTGTCATGCTCGCTAAACCCTAAAGAACAAAGCATCGAGTTTACTGTTGTAAGCCCCATTTCTCGTAATTAAATGGATCTTTCCGAGTGATCTTGCCTTCCTTCACACTCGTAAAACTCAGGCTATCTGCCGCTTCTGAAGGTGCGTTGGGTAGGTGGTAATTTAACCTTTTTCAGACCTTCCTGACTAAATACGAAAAACGTGCGCCTCACTTCTTCGGAAGCTAAGAGAGTTCTTCTGTGGTTTGCTTTATACTTTTCCGGCCTTAGGAGACTAAATTGGACGGAAAAGTTCCCCCCATGGAGTCTTTTTTGGAGTTTTCAGACTCTCTAAACTATGAAAACACCAACGAGCATGTAGTAATTCGGGCTCGTAAAATCCACAAATCAATGCTTTATCAAGCATTCTTCTGTCTCTTCTTCGAGCTTTCCAAAAATGAAGAAGGTCCCGAGTTTGCTTTCTTGGACTCGTTAAACCTTTACAAGAAAGAGGGGAAGGGAAGTTCATTCACATGTATTTTACATCATGGCAGCAAGTCTTTTTTCCTTGAACAAAGCCCCAGTTTTGAGTCTATCAACAGTTGGGTCATAGTATTTTGATCTTATCCTGATTCAGAGTTTCTTACTCCTCCAGTTGGTTACTTTTCCAATTATATGGGGAATCTGTCAATGTCTCCTACATTGCAGATTTGTGTCGTTGGTCCTTTCGTGTCCAAAGTTGCCCAAGTCACTTTTTGTGTCATGCTCACTATTCAAGGATTAAACCTTTGTAGGCCATTCTACAATTTCCTTGACCTTTTGTGTCAACCATTCCCTGGTATCAGTTCATTACATCATGTCTTTGGTGGTCCTTGTCGTGAAATTCAGTACCAATTCCAGATCCAATTAGTCTTTGACTTACCTCGTGTTGGATGATGGAGGATGCCTTAATGCCTTCCTTCCAACAGATCTCTTCCTATCGACTGCAACACATCTTGCTCTGGGAACGAGATTTAGAGTTTTATGATAGTACCTTGGAGATTGCAGTTATCAATGGCAATTTCCCTCGCTATTGGGTAGTGGGAATACCTTAATGTCTCCTACTCGATGGATTCTTCAAGTGTTCGACTTCGAGTCCTTGTATTCACACTTGTTAGAATGTACTAGGTACCTTGGGGACCATTTTCATTAATGGTGGTTTCCCTCGCATTTGTTAACGGTTCTCATTATTGACCGGTAATCAAACGGTTTCCTCCATATTCGACTTCAACTCCTTTATTCGCATGGTTAGGATTCGTACCTTTTGGGCGGTTTGGAATGAAGACCTTGGGCCGACAGTAGCATCGTCATTTTGCTATTGCCCAAGCAGCACAAGACCTTGTTACATTTTATATGACATTTTGCTGAGACATAGATCCACCTTGTATTCTTGTGGCTATGATCGATTGTTGAGCATGGATCCACCTTGTTCATTTGTGGCCATGACTCCTTTTGATTTGATATGGAGCCTTTTTGCATATTCAGCGACCATGATAGTTTCATCACTTATACATATGTTGGATCCGCCTGTATCTTTATGGCAATGTTTTGTATATGGACTTGTATGTCCCAGAGATCAGTCTTGTCTGACATTTATCTCTCTTTCAGGTACCTTTGTTCGAGCCTTTTGATCTTGGATTCTCTGCTCTCTCCATACTCAGTTGTTTCCTTTATAATGTATTTCAGCTATCGTCTTCTCCTCTAACCTCATACATTAGGGGGCATCTATTATAGCTCAAAATGACACATCTCTGCCTGTGACCACTTTACCATGTTTTCGTCGCATGTCGACACTTCATGAAACTCACTGAAAAAAAACACCTAACTTGGAGGACCTATATCTTGAGTTCTGTTACTCTGTTTGACCTCATCTCTGCATTGTTGGAAAGGTCTCTGAGTTAGCTAAAACTTTCCAGAAGACACCAAAGTCTGAAAATGCCTATAAGTACCCTAAAAATGAGATTTTTTGATGTATACACGAGTTGCCTTAAGGAAACCCGCGTATGGTACGCGACTTGCTATATATAATACTCGCATATGCCCTAAGTACGCGACTATTTTCATTGCAACCCGCGTATACCTACTACATATGCGACTGATATCACTGCAACCCGCGTATTCATGTCAAAAATACGTTTTTCGAAGTTTGGGTAATTTGGTTAGTTATGCAACTGACTTCTTCAGTTGTAACTAATTTGTCTTCGACCCTATCTCTTTAGAAGCATATAAATAGAGGTAGGGAGGTCCATGAGAGGAGACTTGAATCTTTGCATAGTCATGCTTGAGGAATTGGGACTCTCTTTGCCCACACCTTTGCCCTAGCGATCATCTCCTTGTGTTGCAAAGCTTGGAGGTTGAGTTCCTTGGAGAAGAGAAGCAGCAGAACCAGATCAAGGTTTCGTGAAGTGCCCAACTTGAAGAGAAGGTATACTTATACTTCCTTTCATGATTAATAAAGATGTGATGTTGTTCTTCTTCCCAAATCATTTTTCAATGTGTGATTGAATCTTTGTTTATGATCATATGATGATGTTAGTCAGATTATTATTCCATGTTTATTTGATTATCATTTCTTTATATGTGGTCATATTGGTTTGAGGAAGGTATAATTCATTTTGCAGGTCTCTTGGAGCAAGAGGAGCGAGAGGTGCAAGAAGAGGATTGAAGGGATGCTTGGATCAACCTTTGTTTGGCTAAGGTATGAACCATTCTTATCTCTGAATCTTGTTTATATTTGTTTGCAGAACCATTTGCATCCACCTTTCAACCCCAGTACGTTGATGGCCTCTTAAACCCTAGCCATAGGAAACTTTCATTTACAACACATGGGTCACTTATGGCCTTGTTGCTAGGGCCCACAGTTGTCCAAGTTAGGATTCAGGGGGGGTGTTAGGATTATTAATCCTCCCTTGGTCAAATGTCTATTAGATTAATTTTAGCCTAACTTAGGAACCTTAATTATTTGGGTCCACTTGGCCCAATGGGGCCACATGTACCAGTCACTGAAGTGTGGGGAACACTGCTAGAGGTTAACTGCAACTTACTACATGTGCATGCATCAGTTTGGGCGCCTCCTAGACCAATCCCTACATTTAGGAGCCATTGGGAGTCCCGAAACCAACCTACTTCAGTTAGTTAGAGTTAGCACTAGTTAGTCTTAGTTAGCTTCTAGTTACTTTTAGTTAGTTCACAATCAGTTAGCTAGCGCTAGCTTTGCATGGCTAATGCATGGCTGCATGTGGAGAAGGCGCCTTTGCCCACCTACCACACTCAGTTGCACTGAGTTAACTAGTTATTACTGATTGCTTGAATTGGTTGGACATTTAGAGTTGATTGATGGACTCCGATATTGATTGAGACACCCTGAGTTAGATGGTCAGTTAGATACAGTCACATCCAGTGGATAGATTCGAATCCATCCCTAATTGATTCGAATTCTTTTCCTATGTAAACTATTGTAACACTGGATATTATCATTGTGAATGATACTGTAAATTCCTAAGCAATATTTGTCAGTTTCCTGTGTGGTTTTAGTGCTTATTGGTTTGGAAAAGAAGGGCAAGAGTTCGCTGGAAAGGGCTCAAAATCTTGGTGTTAGAAGCTTTAGACTATATGGAAAACACACCAAAAAATGCAAGCGTCATCAAGCTCAAACACACGACCATGCCTAGATTAACCCAGCTATAATTTATATATGCTCACAGTGGCCTCGAACCAACGACCGAAAGGACGAACCGTTGGGGTTGAACCCACGATTTTGGCAAGACAAAGTTATATTAACTGACTCATGTTAATGAAGTTTAAAGTTAGGAAGTAAAAGTAAGGTAGTGTTTTTTATACTAATTGGGTTGTTGATGATAAAGAGTATTTTAACTTTTTTATAATCAATCCATAGAATTAAATAATTATATCATTAAATATTGATTTTATGATAACAATCTTTGGCTAAGTGTATTTGAACTTGTCCTATTGGGATGCATTCCACGTTCAATGCTAACAATCTTTGGCTAAGTGGCCAACGTCACCACACACAAAACAATCAGTGTTTCCTTCTTAGGACCCTTGCTTTCCTCATCCTCATTAGCCTTTTTTCTCAAATTTCTTGCCTTTTCCCTTAGTGTTTGTAGTAAAAGATCTCTCACCATCATCCTCCTTGTAACCATTAATCAAGTTCTCTTCTTCCAAGAGCATTCCATGCAACTCCTCAAGTGATAGTTGTTGGTTTCTATATGCAATATTAGATGTGGTTGGATGTAACTCACTAAAATACTTGTATTCAATGCTGCATGGACCATCTCCTTCCCAAAAATAATCTCCTGTAACACTCGATTATCCCATAAACCTTAAATTGAGTTATGTGCATTACTCTATAGATCCGTTTACTTTTAATTTCAACTGATATAGTTGATACTTCAAGTACAAAACCTTTGGTGTGCCTCATAGTCTGATAGAGAGTTTTGAGTTTCTCACCAACATCACAATCTAATTCTTACTAGTAAATGCGGATTAGCACATCATCACTCACAAAATTCACAATCAACACATGTATCTCCTTATACCTCTTGTCATAGGCAACATTCCAATGGCATCACTCACTGGTTTTCCTTCTTGTATTGTTGGTTTTCCTTCTTGTTTTGTTACAGATACCTGCAAATCTTCACTCTAATTGATTCCAAGCTCTCGTTCAAACGAATAGTTCTTACATTCAGTTTATCTATTGAATATATTTGTCGACTATTATTTGCCATTATGCACAACACACAATGTGTCGATAATGCTATCAAAATTCACCTTTACAATGTCTCACATAAGCTCAAAAAATAAATGTGATAAAAGCGAATGCTCAAGCAAAGAATAGCAAGTTTGATGCAGAATACACGAAAAAAGAAGGAATTGTAAGCATGTAGCAACCACTACCAACAAGGCACTAAAACACCCGTACTCCCCAAAAAACCCGTACTCCCCAAAAACAAAACAAAAAAAAATCATTTATTGATTCAGAAGGTGAAGCATTTTGCCTTTAATAAGGCCTTTTTAAAACTCAAAATTGGCTAAATGCCCACAAAAAATTTTGTTCCCTATTACTTGAGTGGCGTTCAAATCTCCTTATGCATTTGTCTTCTTTGAACTAAGTGACCAAAAAAAAGCATCATAGAGCTTATAATAACATTCAATTTATCCTTGATAGCCCATGGGGCATGGAATAGACGATGAATGGGTGTACTGTTAAGGCACTCCTTGTGTAAGGTCGCTGGTTAGAAACTCCGTGGGTACTTAAGGCACTCCTTGTGTAAGGTTGCTGGTTAGAAACTCCGTGGGTACTAGCTTACAAAAAAACAATCAATTTATCCTTGAGGCTACAAAAATATTCAATAATGAACTTACAAATAAATCATCTTCACCTCTTAGGCCTTGAGGTAAGCCTCTTGATGGTCTTTGTTTATCACCTTTATTGCCAATGTGGTTGGGTACAACCACAATGGCCACAACCAATTTGTGGACAACCTTAAATACCCTAATTAGTTCAAGGTGATATAGAGATAGATGTTTACCAATCTTAATGTCCCTAAACAAATCAACGCAAATGTAACATACAGCTTTGGTTGCCCTATAGGCCCTATTCCCCCAACCAATTCAAGGCGCATAAGATAAATAATTTTATTAATGTCCAAAAAAGACCATAAGAAAGCAAGTCGATATGACTAAAAATGTACATCCAAAGTACAAAGTGGGAGTGCAAAAGCAATTCCTAGAGCAATACTAAAAGCAAAAAAGGATAAAGAACTAAATGTCTAGCTAAAAGATAAATGTCCTACCTAAGAAAAGATATACAATAATGTGCCAAGTACAAGAGAGAGGAGAAAATTTGATGAGTTTTATTGAGAAAAAAGTGGAAGTCAAGGCATGCTAGAGTTTGTTGTCGTAGACAAGTGAGGGGACTATGAAACATGTCCTCATCGAAGTCATCCACAACTATGAAAGGGCCAAATATGCACTCACAAATGATATCCTCCAAGAAGTGACCAACACTTGAGTGCCTATCTACAATATTCTGGGAGGAACACAAGAGCAACGAACCAAATTCTCCTACCATCTAAGGCCATGGGCGATAAACTCTTGGAGGGGAAAGTAGCTACTCAAATGAACCTAGGAAGTACTATGTTGAACGAAAAGAGCCAGACTCTGGGACCTGCTAGAGCCAATCTGTTTACTAGTTTGGTGGAGTACACCATGTATCCTAAAATGACAATGCCTCATGGACCTCGAGGAGGTTGGTCGACCACCTGAGTATGCTGCAATGAGTCGAGAGGAGATTAGAGATCTCAGTGATCTGGACTCTAAAAGAAAATGGATCTTTATCTACCACTTGTTGCCTCAATCAAGTGGGACATTTGAGAAGTATGAAGTGATACCCCTGATGGCCTCCATTTGGGGTAGGACATGAAGAGAGTGAGATAGATGTATGAATACTTCTCTCATAGAGAGCATCTTTGGTCAAGGTAGTAGTAAAAAGTGGAAGGGGAGCACCTCAAGGCTCAAAAGAGGCAATAATATCTCCCTTTGATCTCATAGTAGACACGACACCGAAAAATAACATCCTCCTTCATATCAAACTCATGTAAGTAGCATAAAGGGCAAACCATATCTAACCACAGGTCTGTCTCAGTTTAGAGTATGTGGGAGCCCACCCAAAACTAACTCGAGGGGACCCTAAGGGCACGCATCCACTCTCTGCATGCGTGCAAAGGTCAAAGAATAAGGCCAATACTCAACACTAGAAAGTGCTTAGAGTATAAGGCTATCTTCATGCCAAGACCCTTAGGAGGCACAATCAAGTGTCATGGACGTCCTCTTTGGAACATCTAGAGAGTAACTAAAGGGGGAAGAGTATCTAGAGAGATGGCCATACACTAAAGTAACCAAGAGACCTTACTAAACGAACACCAAAGGCGCCCTAGGAAATCGATCAAGGAAATGGCCTCCAAAGACTTAAGTGATAAATATGGGATACCAATTCTTACCAAAGGTCAATTCCCAAAATATTTAGAGTGCGTAAGGAACAAGATCAATAAGAAAATACCCTCGAGGAGAAGAGATTTGGACCTCAAAACTCTACCTAAGCCATGCACTAAGGAACAATCTAGTTGCATCTAATGATGCACATGGCGAGAAGGGTTTGGACTCTCTTTGTCTTAAACCCAATTGATTTGAAACTTGGTTCCCATACCTCAGTGTGTCAAAACCATAAAGGAGTATGGGCCTAATGACAATGTTCAAGAGGTGAATCATGTATGAGATGTCCTAGAAATGGTTATGGAAACGGCATAACTCAAGAAGAGCAAGGGAGTCATATCACTTGTTTAGTCAAGGCTATGGGGCATGTGACAAACTATAATCTAGCCCCGTGAATTGAGTCCCTAGATATGTGTGTGAATGACCTCAATCTCTTCCCCTTGAAAGGAACTTTTGCAAGCAACTAAGACTATATTGTTATTCCCAAGCAAATCCAGGTCTCATCGATGATCCCAATAAAGCCTAGGGTAGAGCTAGAATCCTTCCTTGCTAACCCAACTAATATGGAGTAGAACATGCGCTTTAAACAACCACTAAAATAGCAAGTATTCCCACATATATCTCTCCCAACATATCTCTTAAGGTTATTCTTCAAAGCTAACAATGTGTAGGCAAGTGAAACAAAAGAATTTCGTCAAAAACTTAACAATGCATGGCTACTAACAACTATAACTATATTATCCCTAATCAAATCAAGGTCTCATTAATGATACCAATGAAACCTAGGGCGGAGATAGAACTCATCCTCACTAACCTAACTTGATCAAGGATCTAAACAAGTTATTTGAACAACTATAAAATTAAAAAGGATATATACTCTTTCAACATATATCTCTCCCTGTGTATCCATTGAGGTTATTCTTTAAGGTTAACAATGTGTCAATCTTACACAGGAATGTGTTCCCACAGGTACGAGATGTGCCCCCTGTGCTCCCCACGACCCCAAAATTTGGGTACTACACTTTAACGTTTCTAGTCAACCCTATTTTAGGGAAATTCAATAAAACATACAAGGGATCGCTTCTTGGAAAAAGGAAAACATTTCCCTCTTAAAAGGCATGTTCCCACATCCCCCATTAACCAAAGTTGTCGAAAATAAATAAAAGCATCAAGTGTGTAAGTGTTAACCTTATCACTTTGTCTTTCACTTATCCGCATGATTCATCTTAAAACCCTTTGCCACCCACAATTTATCATTTCTTTTTAAATTATTCTTTTACTGCCTAAGAAAGTTTGTTATTTCTTTGTATGAAGTGAGAAGGGTGAGATAGCCATGTGAGGGTTTAACGTTCGCACAAGTAGTTGAACCTCTAAAGGATTGAGACAATCATGTGAGGGTTCAAGGTTTTCCCATGATTCACCTATCACTTGTGCACCTTGCAATGTGTGACGGGTACGTAACTTTGCCCAAGACCCATGATTCATCTACCTTTCAAGCTTTCATTTGAGATCTATCATTTCTATCACCTGTAGACAGCCATGTGGACACTAGATTGTGGAGGGTTTGACTTCAAACTTGGCTTGGAGAGGTTCAACTTTGAACTTGGCATGGAGGATAAGACTTCGTACTAAGTCATCGGAGTGGGAAGTGGGCACTAGAACCGTTGGGAAGTAACGTAAGGTAACCATTTTTCTTTTAAATTTATGTTTCAATAAAATTTAAATTTGCAGTTTCAAAAAAATCAAAGTCCTAAATATTGCATTCAATGATGATATGCCATAACTCAAACCTTTATTGCAGGTTGCTTTTTAAAACTAAATAAACCCAATACATATACCAAAATCAAAATGAGTCATTTTGGCAATGCCAACAATAGCAACAGTGATAGTGACTATGTTATTGAGGCAAAAATTGATGAAAATGTAAGGAAAATGGGAGAAACAAACACAAGGGGAAGTAGGGCATTGAATAAGTGTGAGCATGGATCAAGTTATGAAGCCAGTTTTGGCCCACCAAAAGATTTTTCACAATATGCGAAGGGATCATTCAATCCTCAAAACCCCCTTTGATTTTATGCAACCAAACAAGTGAAAAGAAGTAACATAAGTTAAAGGTTGTGTTAGTGGCTCACATGATTGGACATTCAATATTTGTGGCCATCCCTAGGTTGGCAGTTATAGTAGGGTTAGGCAACATCTTTTGGGGATTCCAGGTAAAGGGATAAATGTATACCTAAAGATGACAACAGCTCAAAAATCTAAACTTTTGAGGATGCCAATGACAATGGATATAAAAGGGATGTTTTCAAGCAAACAGGTCGCCTCCCAACCTAACCCATCCCACAGTTATACCTCCACCATAAACAGTTGGGACTGCTTCATCAAAAAGACAAGTTCTACATCTTGTTCTTGTGAAATAGGTGTCACATTGACTGGAAGGAATAATATTCGACGAGATGGCATAGATGATGCCATTGGCAAATTTATTTTTGCTAATAGAATTCCCTTCCATGTTGCTCAATCTCCCTATATAAGGTAATAGTTCAAAGACAAGTATCAAAGAACAACAATTTTAGAAAGACAAGTATCAAAAATAAGTGTGCAAAAAGAGTCATTGAAACAAAAATGAGTGAGGGTAGGGTGCTGCACTGCTATGGATGGGCGAACAAACATCACTAAGTGCCCACTAATCAACATCATAGTGACATTTATAACAAGTTCAATCTTTCTTAGAGCCATTGATTATTCTAAATAGTGCAAGGTTGTATCTTTCCAATTTGAGCTTCTTTGGGATGCTATATAGGACGTTGGGGTTGACTAGGTGGTGCAAGTTGTGACAAATGCAACAACAATTTGTAGATTGATTGGGTTATTAATTCAAAGCAAATACAAGCACAATTATTGGACTCCTTGTCGTGTGCATGCACTCAACAATGCATGAAAGGACATTGGCAAAATATGGGTATTCAAACTTGGCAACAACTACTAAAAATGTGCAGATGTTTATTTGCAACCACCACACCTCCTTATCCATGTACAAGGCTCGCACAAGGAAGCAATTCCTAAACCCCATTTATACTAGATATGCTAGGTATTTTCTCTTATTGAGGAGGATGTTGGAGGTACAACCAGCACTACACTCCTTGACTGTGAGTCTGAAGTGGGAAGACCGATCGAAATCCAAGACAAAATAGGGGAAGAAGGTTAGGCTTCACATGTTGGGCAATGATTGATGGGCAAATTGTAGTTATTTGGTGTTATTACTAGTCCCTATTGTGAAGATCATCCATTACACTAATTCAAATGCACCTAGTCTTGGAGAAATCTATGCGACTTTCAATAGTATGTTCCGTCATGTGAGGGCATTAATTCGCCAAAGGTAGGCCTCATTAGAGTTCTATACAACCCGAAGTCGACCCATCATTCAGCATAGATAGGATCATACAAACACAACTTTGCACATGGAAGCATATGCACTTAACCCAAAACGATATGTGGAAAGACCTGGTAGAGTTCCTTCCATTAATGATCCAATGTAAAGATTGGTTTTCAAGATGCAATTGGAAAGATGTACAGTAAAAAGGAAGCAACAAAAATTTGAAGTCAAATTGTTCAATTTGCAAGCCTTGGTGGCCCCTTCAACAAGCCCAATGCTCGGGTAGAACATATAGATCTAGGCCAAGATGACTTGATTGGTTGATTGCGGATGCATGGGGATGAAGCTAAAGAGATTAGACATCTTGATATTCATTTGTTGTCTCAGACTACTAGTCCCTCTGCAGCAGAGAGGAATTGGTCCATATATAGCTAGCTTCATCCACTCTATCAAGAGGAACAAACTTACCTCTAGAAGAGTAGAGAAGTTAGTAGTTGTGCATAGTGCCCTACATCTTGAGAATAGGAATAATCCTAAGTATATGAAGGGGAACAGTGCCCTGCATCTTGAGCAAAGGAAGACCCCTAAGTATATGAAGGGAGCGACAAGATGTTGATCCAAAGGATGATGCACAGGTAGAAGAAAAGAAGGGACTTGATGAGGCACAACTCAAATTGATTGATGTACCAATGAGCATGACTAGGAATGAAAATTAATTTAATTCATATGGTAACATTCCCATGGTTGATCTTGACCTCTCCATGAAGCAACTAGATGCAAAGACTAGTGGGACATTGCCATGAGCAACAATGCTCATTAGTTGTTTGACATGTTCTACTTCTTTCTACTTATAGTTTGTTTTTGTTGTAAATCTTGATAGACTTGACTCCTTAACTTTTAAGTCCTAAGACACTACATTTGAATCTTGATGTATAAGATTTTGAGTTCATAGTTTTGAGTTTTTTATTTCAATACAGTTGTATTTCTGATTTCATTTATGATTTTTCCACGTAATGTATGTTCTAAATTTGTATGAGTAATAGTTATCAACTTCTTGAGAGTTATGAATTGTAGCTTCTAAATTTTCAATTTTCTAAATGGAATGAGAAATAGAATGGCGATAGTCTATTCCATATTTATGGTTTATTAATTATTCATTTATTATGTTACATTGTTATCATGTATGTATTAGGATATAAAATTTTAAATTTCAATGATTTATGTTTCAATCTACACGTATTTTAAATTTTATTTTGTAGTATTTCAAGCGAGGTCTCCTATGTTGAAGATCCTGGTGTCCCCTTCAACATTCCCTAAAATCTAGGGGGTGTTTCTACATATGGCGCTCCAGTGTTTCCCCACGTACCGAAAACTTAGCGAAATAGTGGTAATCAATAAGCCAAAGAAAAAGCCCCATTCTTACTATAGGGCAAGTCAATCATGGATAATTTTAGGGGCGAAATTTAGCCCATGGGCTATTTTTAGGGGGGTATCTCCAAAAAAGATTCGTCATTTTGCATTTTTTGAAGCCATGTTTTGCCCAATTTTGATGGGGTAAATTTTTTTCACCCTAAAAATCGCTAAATTATTATATAAACGATATAAAATCCTTGGAAATTAAAATATTTTTTGAAAAATATAGCCAAACATTTTATAGTTGGCCTTTTAAGAATTGGTAAGATTCGCCAACATTTATACCCTTTTAAATAAGTATGGTTCCTTAAAATCATCCCTGAAGTCAATGTATAAAAGTGATGTGGTTTGGCAAAAACAATTGAGATTAACGAGGTTTTGTTCCCTAGGATGGCAAGTGCAAGGGATCTCATATCTAATCCCAAAAGAAATTTAAAAATAAATCCTTTGCATATGGTTTAGGCAAGGTGACAAATAATCAAGCAAAGATCCTAGCCCTATACCAAGGTCTATTGATTATCAAAGAGCTAGGGATCAAGAAAAAATAACATAAATATGAGACTTCCTTATGGTCATTAGCCACAGGTTTCACAAATCAAGTCCAAAGAACTCTCTTCTTCTCATACTAGTTTAGAGAGCGCAATTGTTGGTGAAACTCTTAAATCAATATCATGCTTCCATGTCTTAAGAAAATAAAAATCCAACGTAGATCTTCAATCAAATTTAACAACGAGCGCAGAAAAGGACAAATTAAGGAAAAATGATGGGAGCATTACTCCTATGCCACCTTCAATGAGATAATAATTTTTTAACCAAGGTTGAAATGCACACTCAAGATTGAGACAAGTGATGGCATTGGAGGATCAAGCACCTGAACTCTTTTTAGTATATCCCATAGCACTAGTACCTCTTCACATCAAGGCGATTCAAAGCTCTATTATATCGAGAACAGAGATGAGTCGAAAGGTTGGATGTGGGATTAATGCAATCATGTGTATGGGTATTGCCCTAAAGTTTTGCTTGGGTATTTATTTGGCAAGAATGGATACAAATGATACTCCCTTGATGGTGAACTACTAGGAATTTTTAGAAAAATTCGCCATGTTTTCAATATTTGCAAAGGATTCTTTGTATGGGCTAGAGCCATAGATAATTATTTCCATCCAAATTAGTGTGCCCTCTATGAAATTTTGGACCTGCACATAGAAATTCATCGCTACAAGAGATACACAGACGAAATGCAAGAGTGTCATGGTCTATTGGTCATGAAATTGGATAAGTGAAGTAAGAACTGGGAGAGGGGACAAGAGGGAGAAATGCAATTCATGGAATTAGCAATTAGAAGTGGAATCTCAATTAGAAAGCCTGAAACTTAGACACCAAAGGATGGAAATCATAGGAGGGAACAATAACATCAAGTTAGAAGAAATGGAGCATAAGTTGAACGTGCTACTAGATAGAGTAGAGCAACTGAAAAAAGGGAGGAAGGTGAAGGTTGAGTAACACACTCATGCTCACCACCTTTTTGCTCTGTCAAATTCTATGAGGCAAAGCAATGGTGTAAGAAGCAACTCGCCAAGAACTTAACTAGTAAGAGGATGCCGAAGTATTGAAGGTTAGTGGAAAGACTATAACCCATTATGGGCATGTCTATCTTAAATTTTGGTATTAGTTTATGGTATGCATATATGTTTGTTGGTAGGATAGTATATAAGGCATTTCACATCAATGTTTTAAAAAACGATCAACACGGACTCAGGTTTGGTCGAGTTGACCAAGTTGAACCCTAATTGTTTCAACTCAACCAATTATATGACACCAAACTGGTCTCAACTCAACCAAGTCCATACCTAATCAATTGATTTGATCCGTGTAGGTGGTCGCAACACCTTTATTGAGGGGGAAACAATTAATTATCTCCTAAAACCTAATTTCACTCATCATAAACTATAAAACCTAACTATAAAGAAACCCCCCCTACTAGTACTAATACTATACTATAGTTGCAAATGTGCTCGAGGAGTCCAAGAACTTCAAGTCAAATGTTGAGCCTCAAACCCGTCCCCACCGTTTCGCCGTTTTGAAACCCGAAAACGCATCACATACGGCATGGAAACGTGTTTCCGTACGAACGAAACATGTTTCCAAGATGGAAATGCATTTCATTCATACGGAAACACGTTTCCAATATGGATGCAGTCCAAGAGGTCATGTTTCCTAAACATATTGCCATGGTGCAGTAGTATTTGGTGTAATTAATGGTAATGTTAAAGTGACATTCTCCTTATCTTTTATTTTCCATCCTTTTACTTAAATTTTTAACATTACCATTAATAGTTTCAGGATGTTTGAGAGTGGTTCCAACCTCATTGGACTTCATATGCAAAAAGTAGAATTTTAGGTCCCATTTAGAATTCAACAAACTTAATAGTTTTCAGGATTTGAGGATTCCAAAGTTTCCACCAAATTATATTATGTATGAGGGTATGGAATTTGCATTTAAATAAGCAAATCAACCCCTATATGTACCTCTGTGTTGGTGGTGTTGATTGTTGAACTCCTTTGTCATGGCCTTAATAAAAATGTACTCTTCACTCAAGCAAAATCACTTATTAAGCATGGGAAGCTTTTTCTACCTTATTTTAATGATTGGGTTATGAAGTTTCATCAAAATTGTAGGGTGTTGAGTCGTTGACTAATGTCCTTGGAAGATCAACTTTGAAATTTGAGTTAGAGGGAAGGGCTAGAGCTTATAGGAGGGAGGCATAGGTTGCTATTGATGAATAGGATTCCATTTTAAGCAATGATTCGTTGACATGTATGATTTATGCTTTATATTTCACATTCATTTTTATAAATGTTCTTGCTCATTTATTAATTTAATATATACATATATATATATCGCGTTTCCCTGTTTCCAAAATTTTGGGGGATCACATTTCCCCCATTTCATGCAACTTAGCGAGGAGCCCATTTCCAATAATGATCATGTTGATTAGTGGTACGTAGTAAGCCAATAGCTTGTGGCATGTTGTTTTTTAGACTCTAAAGGCCATTTAGAGCCTCATTGATAATGTATTTTGATTCAATTATATCTTGCACTCAATGTCATTTTGATATATTTACCCTAATATGGTAGATACTATATACATGATCAAACATTGCATATTTTGTCTCTAATGGTTTGGAATCATTAAAATGTTTTTTTCATTAAGATTTTAATATTTTTATGTATTTTTTAGTAAATTGAGTCAAAGTTCATACCAAACTGAGTTAGAGCCAAGTCCGAGTTGACCCTTGGTTGATCAACAATTTCAAGTTCAAGTCCAAGTTTTAAAACGTTGTTTCACTAGCATAAAGAATGTAGTGGATATAGTACTCTTAAGCTAGCTCATGCTATTAGAAGAACAAACCCTCTTTTGGATAGTTTTTGGAATAGTAAGGACTAATACTGCAATCATTTTTGTATTATTATGTTGGATGATTCAACCACAATTCTATTTTAATACATATATCAATATGTTACAAACAAACAATAAAACAGTGTTTCCCGACAAGTGAAATGAACAAATCTTGCTCCATTTGATATACCATGCCCACACAAGACATATCCCAAGGCAATCTATCCCAACTTATTCCACGCCTTAACTCATAATAATAAATACATTATTTTACCTAGACATGTATACTATTACATAGTTCATACCCTGCTCAGTCGGACCTTGGCAATGTATTTCCCATTTTACAAAAATGTCAAATGCTCTATCTAATGACATCATTAGATTTTTAATAATAAAATTCTCATTATTCGTTTACAAGGCATCAATATGTTGCATCAAGGATGTTAAATAATAAAAACTCAAGAGTGGCAAAAAAGTTCTCAAAGATTGCATGTTTAGGAAAGTACCATACTATCGTAGAATTTACAAGGGCAAGGGTATCTAGGACAATTCCCAAAATGGAATCCAGTGATAATTACTATTCAGAAAAATAAGCTATCCAATGATGTGATGAGAAAATCAATCCAAAGATTTTTGAAAGCTTACAAAGGAATAGTTGTCGATGCAAAGGGATCGGTCAAGAGGTCTGTTTACAGACTAGAAGCCAAAGTTGGTCAAGAAGGACAATTGCAAAGAGAAATAGCAATCGATAACAATCTCTTTCTCCTTAGAGCTAACAGCTACGCCAATCTCAATATTGTTTAAAACATGGCAATGCAATCCACAGTGAGCACCAATCAAAAGCAGTTTGCAGATTCACAAACACTGATATTATCTAAACTACAACGTGATTTCACACTCGTGTACCAACAGTTGACTACAATTTCTCCAATTAACTAAATGAGCTAATTCGATTAAGTGGCATGGCACTTTGCGCTGAGTCCTCGACTGTTACTTCCTATACCGCTTAGGTGCCCATGCGTGCTTTGTAGTCCCCTTCCTGTTATCTTGGTGATGCAAGATTACTAAAAACAAAGTGCCAAATCCCTTGTCGCGAATTTCGTTCCACGTCCATATCCCTTGTATTAAGCACTGCAAGCTTTAACGTGAAAGCGCTTTGCGTCCATCCTATCCTTTGTTGCTAGATGATCCATTGTTCAGCATGTTAATTGAATCACTAAAGCTTTAATGTGTGTATTTAATTTTGAAGGCCTGTTCAAGAATATGGGTCGTACCATACTATGTCAAAACGCGCTAACCCATATAAGGAATAAAAGCAACACCTCTTTGGGGAGCGAGAGTTCTGAGTTAGTTAATGGAATATTTTGGGTAACTATTCCACGGTGAATTGTGGAACCCCGCAATTAAAGCAGCTCGTGTTGGAACACAAAAATACCCCAAAATCACCATAATTCATGAAATAAAACAAGAAGAATGCAGGAAGTGATCGAGGAAGGAAAATGGCGTCTACCTGTCATGTGAACAGAAGCATTCAAGGCATTCTTACTATATTCATAAATGGGGTTTTGCACAACAGCTACCATTTGCCAACAGGCGGTCACAGGATCGATTCCCGTGCAGCATCCCCAAAATTAGAAACCCCAGGCCCCTGATCAAAATGGGTGTCGTGTTTTGTTCCCACTGAACCTTCATGAATACATTTCACGAAAACCCAATTCGTAAATTGGGCACACGCACAGACCCAATAAGCAGCTCAAGGGAAAAAAATGGGAAGAAAGTGTGTATAACTGTAACTAGCAGTAAAGATCTAAGAAGGGGGCTAAAAGATCAGACTATGTGACCAGAGGGCTTGATAATCTACTGAACTTAGGTGAGAGGGCCAGCCATGTGACCATCTGTTAACAGAGGAGAAGCAAAAAGGGTATCATAGAGGAAGAAATATGTACCTGAAAATTTTGGGTTCTACTGCTCAGTCTCCTCAACCGCCTCCGTCCTCGTTCTCCTCATATCTCATCTTCCCCTCCGGTTCTTCGAAATCGGATAAAACCCTGAGCTCACTCGCACCCTTTGGCGATTGTGTTTATGTAACCCCCGTTTAATCGCTTAATGTGGCTAACGTCGCTGGTTCAATCCTTGTTCCCAATGATAATAGGATGGTGGTGAGCTTCAGAAATGGAAAAGGGGCCATCATTAGTGGAGCTCCCTAGGAGATCTGAGTGCTACACTTAACTAAAGTGAGTGAGGTGAACGGTCACAAAAAAGTCATTGGGGACAATGATAATGTCCATCAGCTATAGGTTGTGAAAATGAATTCTATTAATTTGTTTTTAAAGTTAACTCGAGTTTGATTGGTGATTGAAATTGAATATAATTTAAGTGTAAAGGTAAAAATAGAATAATATTAATATATTATATAATTGATATAAAGTTGATGATAGTTAATTATATAAATTTGATTTAAGTTAAAATGGAATATAATTGAAATATAAAGGAAATAAAATTTAACTTATTTAACATCTATTTAGTTTATTTTATATATAATTTTTTTTGTTAAGAAGTAATATATTGGTGTGGTTTTGGTAAGAATCTAGTAATTTTTTATTTTTTTTTTTTGGATAAAACCAAATTTGAAAGTAGGGGAGGCAAGCAAGGGGGTTATTTTTTACTTCAAAGGAAAAAAGATATATTCATTTGCTTGGGTGGCTTTAATGTAAGGAATAGAAACTATGGTAGACTTAAATATCAGGGTTTTTCAAGTTTATGGAGATTCTTGGATAACTATTAAGAAGATGAGGAATATTCAGATAGGCAAAAACGAAGTTGATGGGAGAGTCCAAAAAAGACTTCTTGCACTCATCCATGATGTCTCGAAGGTCCAATTTTTTCCTATCAAGCACAAGAATAATCAAGAAGCGGATAGGGAAGCTAACAAAGGTTCGCATCTAAAGAAAGGTGATCTCTTGATAAACAACCAATGTCTCCAGACCAAATGGTCCTCTTGCTTCCAAATATAAGTAGCAGTTCCCTTGGTTCAAGACTTGGGAGAAGTTCTTGGCTTCTCCCATGGAAAATTTTAGAAGGGATCTAGTTACCCATAATATCCACGAGAACCTTGGAGTTTGGTCTACCTCTACTTTATCGATCAATGGGCGAACAGGTGGAAGTTGGATTCCGCTAGCAATTTTGAGCATTTATTTCTTTTTGGTGAGAGCATTTACTCCTGCCACCTTCACATGTTGTGTTATGGATGTCGCCCATGTGATATCCTTTATGGAGGATAATCGACCTGACTGCCTGCACATACTACAGTGTATCACCCTAGAAAAATCGAGAAGAGAGGAAACACTCGACCTTTTCAAGAACTTCGACATGTGATGGCCTCCTCTAGATGCCAAAAGGGAAAGAAGAAAGATAGTTGTTGGGGAAAGGTCAAATGAAATGGAATTCACCATGCAAGAGGATATTATGAATGAAATTTCGAAGTTGAAGAACTTCATGGCAAATTTCTAGAAGATGTTGCACTATGTTTTCAAGATTAATTTGGTTGTTTGCGATGAGAACATGAAGTTGTCAGTGGATATCTCCAATATCAGCTCTCATCTGGATGACATTAAGGGCAGTGTCAAAATTCAAGCCAACGAGATTGAGGAAATTTTGTGCAGCGTGTTGAACCTAGATACACTTCAAACCAGAAGGCATGAGGAACTTGTGAGGGCCATTGACACTCTGAAATATCAGCAATGGCAATCCATGGCAAGCAATGAAAGGAACGAGAATTGGTTTGAGCAGCTACAGGAGATGCTTAATGTAATTCAAAGGGACATGGTTGGTTGAAGCAAGGATAACAATGATCCAATGCAGTAGGATAGAGCCTCCCCCATGGAAGAAGCTTCTGTCGTTCAGTCAGGCGCCATGGAAGACTAGACTTGGGAATGAATTTTATGTGCTTCTTTTCTCTTCAATTTTGTTAAATGTATTTTTGCTTAAGCCTATGTGGGCGGTATGTTAGAATCTACATAGTCAAAGGCAACAGTATAGGCTATGGACAATTCTACTTTTTTGGACCTTTGAAAGAAATTGTTATACCATATCTGGTGTAATGGAGAATTTATATCCGGATACTAAGGAGGAAGATGTTCCATCTTTAAATAATAATGTATAACCTAATGGTTATAACCTAATTATACTATTTTATTGTTGTAGCATTCCAATGTTACACCGTATCCGGTGTAATGGAGAATCTGTATCCAGGTACTATGGGGGGAGATGTTCCATCTTCTAAATAGTAATGTATAAATATTAATATGTGAATGGATGTCAATAACAATGGATATAGCCGCCATAAATATGGCTTGGCATCAAATGTGGAAGAGACATTTCTCTTCATGACAATATTTAATAATTAATTACTATTACTAATGGTTGTAACATAATTTTATACTAATTTATTGTTATAACATTGCCTTCCCCTTAAGAAAGTTTTGTCCTTAAATCTTAAATTATTGATGTCATCTTTTCATTCTCGTTTTGTGTTGAAACAACGTCATTACTTCATTTATGTCTTTTCTATAACTTGTATTAGGGATGTGCTTGGTCTTTACGCCAGAGTTTGTCATTTTCCTTTCATTTGTAACTTGAATTTGTACTCCATTATGTTTATTGTTGTTGTCTCATTTTCCATGTACATGAATACTAGGAATATTTTTGTGGCTAGCCATATCAAACTTTGTTTTAGAAATCACTTGCCCCACGATACTTTTGTTGTCATCACGTAATGTTTTCCTTTTATTATCCTTACGAGTTATCTCGAGAAGTGACGTCTCTTGAGGCTTCTCACACTCGAAGTCGCCAGATAGTGTTACATTTAGGTTTCTCCAGGGTGGTAGAACAGTTAAGGTACAAGATGAATCTACGATATATGATTTCTTTGACTTGGATTCCTTTGCATACTGTAGGATCCATCTTTTGTCATTGTATGGATCATCCTTATTGTCAACGGCACTAACTTGACTTTTATTATGATCTTGGTCGAGCCTATTTTTATTTTTATCAGTTATATTATTGTTATTTTGGTCGTCCTTAAGATATTTTGTCTCCTTGTCTTGCTTATTGTCTTGATTAACTTTGTTGCTCTCATTTTTGTTGACATAGTGGTCCAACATATCTGAGTTACTGATATGGTTTGTACTAGACCTTAGTTTTTGTAACATTCCAATTATTGTATTTTGGTTTTGTGTCATGATGCTCAGGTTTTGTGCCATGGTGCTTATGTTCTGTGTCATCGCACTCATTTTGTTATTTAACTTTTTTTTTCTTCTCGTTCATGATGTCTAGTTTGTCATCAAGTTTTTTTACTAGTACTAGAACAACTTCTTCTTTCTTAGGTGTCTTGCTATTTTTCGTTTCTTCCCTCCAGCTTTTTTGGTTAGCGACGAGGGCCTTGATGTCTTTCCCCAAGTTCTCAAGTTTGTCTTTTAATTCTATCATAGCTTGGATCCATTTATGCAGAGGTATGTATTTGGGAGTTTATTTTAACTTATGGAGGAATAAAAGACAACTAATGTCTTTGAAATAATTGATGAATTAATAATAATTATTATAATTATTTGATGTGTTGAAAAAAATAATAAATATTTTATTAAAGGGTGGAGTAATAAGTTTTAAAATATTATATAATAATATTAATATTATTATAACAATATTTATTTTATTATTATTATTATTATTATTTCTAGGTTTTAGGGTTTGCGAGGAGGGAGGTATGAGCGTAGGAGTGGGGAGGTTGAACTAGAAGGGGGAGGTGTGAAGGAGGAGGCGACGAGTTTAGCAAAGGGAAGTGTGATGGGAGCAGTTGGATGGTGGAGGCGCAGTCTGTGAGGAAGGGAGTAGTAAGTAGGCACCTGGCGAAAGGGAGAGGAGTCATGGTGGAGGGAAAGCATGGTTGTGGTGAAGGTGGCAGTTTATGGAGAGTGTGCGCAAGTATGCTGGAGTGGATAGGGCGCAGGAATCAATGGAGAGGCAGATGGGGAGACGGGCATGGGAATCGATGGAGAGGCAGGTGGGGAGACAGGCGCCTGGAGCAGAGGAGCAAAGGAAGGAGAGAAACGTGTGGAAGGCGCTGCAAACAGAAGGGAGGATGGAGTGGCAGGAGCAGTGAAGAAGGGGGTAAGTGGTGCATGGGAGTTGAGGTGGAGCAGGAACCAAAGGCCGGGGTGAAAGCTGGAGCAGACAGGGAGCAGGCGCATTGGAGGAGGGGTGGAGCGATGGTGTTGTGAGGTGCTAAAGTGTAGTGGGGTGCAACGAGGCGGTGGAGTGTGTGTTGTGTGGTGCACTCAGGAGGGATGGATTAGATGGTGCATGAGAGCTGTTAGGAAGGGAGAGCATGAATGGCAAGGAGTGAGAGGAGTGCACAAAGGGTTGGAGTGAGAGTGAGGTTTGAGTGTGGAAGGAGAGGAGGAGGAGTGGGAAGAATGAAGTGCGTGAAGAAAAGAGGGTTAGAGGTAATGGAGCAGCGAGGAAAATTAAGGGTGGATGAGTGAATCTGAGCTCAGTGCACGAGGAGCGAATATGCTTTGCTACCAATGTTACACTGTATTCGGTGTAACGCAAAATCCATTTCCAAATACTAAGGGGGGAAACCTTCCATCTTCTAAATAGTAATGTATAAATATTAATATATGAATGGATATCGATTACAGTGGATACGACCGCCATAAATATGGCTTGGCCATCAAATGTTGAAGAGACATTTCTCTTCATAACTATATTTAATAATTAATTACTATTACTAATGGTTATAACCTAGTTAATTACTATTTTATTATTGTAACAAAAATGTTGAGGGACTGTAAGTCTTTCATTTTTGTATGCTCGATAGTGCTTTTTCCTTTGCTAAGGACGACATGTATGTAACTTTTATATCTTGTTTATATAAAATTTCTCTTTATTGTTTCTGTTATAAAAAGAAATCCAAATTTGAAAGTGTCTACACTGTGTTTGTTAATCCATAAATAGAATTAACACCCTCAAATACCCTTATCCCTTTGGAACCCAAATTATGTAATTTTCGTAGCTAATATATATGATTCTAATATTTTTTAAAGATTTCCAACTGATTTCGAACAAAATAAGACGGAAAATATGTTTGGAAAAAGGTTGAAACGTAGAAGATTTAGACTTCACCTATTAACAATGGTTAAATTTATTATACTAATTTTATTAATTGAATTATTTTATTAATTTATTAATTTTTTCGTGTTGAAAAGTTGGAAAATAAAGAAATTGTAAATCTTCCTTTAAAGATTCTTACATTAATAATTTCAAATTTTCGCAATCAATAATTATTACCTTTTATTCTAACTTTATTTTTTAAAATCATTTTGATAAACATTTTGGAGACACTAACACATAATTATATGACTCCTATTTGAGTTTGCAAAAAAGGTGATGGTACTTTTGAACAACATTGGTTCATGTGAATTGACGTGACATTTGGCCCTCAAAGAGACACTAGAAGGGCTTTGACATGTCTATAATTTGAGGGTTTGATAGACTATTATGGTGGCGTTGGGCTATCTTGAGATAACTACAATGGAGGTGGAGTAAGGAGGGAGCTTGACTCCTTCCTACAAGGAGATCCTTTCAAGAATAGAAAACAACAACTTAGCAAACCCTGATCTAAGTAAGGGGACAAATGGAAGTTTGAGGGGGGACAATGAAAGGGAGGGGCAAGAAAACCCCCTGCAACTAAAAGCACAATAGAAGGAAGTGGAGCAATGGATCTCTAAACTAGATAAGTGCACATGAGGAAGATGCATACCAAAACCAATTTGAGCAGTCAAAAGCACCAGAGAAGAAAGTAGAGAAATGAATCTCTAGACTATACGAGTGTATCCAAGGAATTTGCATACCTAAAACAGACTTAATCCTTGGGTATGAGATCACCTCCAATAAAATCAACACTTACATGCAATATATGCAGGATCATGCAATTATAGGGAAATTTATGAGTATTTGGCCATCTAATAAGGCCCTAACACAATGGATAAATGCTATTTGGAAACCAAAAGGGCAAGTGGACCTCAAGATGGGTTCTATGGGTTTTTGGGTAATAGTAACCACTGGTTTAGAGGACTGAGAAAGAGTTTTGAGAATGGGCCATACTTCCTCAACTCGGTGGGACTTTATGTACGCTTTTGGAAGTAAAATTTTAGTCTCAACGAAGAAGAATTTTAAATTTATCTTGTTTTGATAAGACTCTACTCAATGTTGCAAGAATATTGGGAGGAAGAAATCTTATCAGAGATAAACAATACCCTAAGTATCTAAGTGAAACCCTCGGAGGTTACAAAACAAGGCCACTATACTTCACATGCCAAAGTTTGTGTTTATATAAATATCTCTAAAGCATTGGCAAATTCGATCGACCTTAGTTATCAATACAAGGAATGGACCCGGACTATAAACTACAAGCACATTCCATTTTGATGTTGTTCGATTGAACCCAAGATGGAACTTTTTCCTATCTATGCCTTGCCCCTACACTTTCCTTCCTTTTATAATCTCTCTTGTACTAAGGATGCCTTAGCAATAGGCTCAAATTGTTTTTTTAAAATGAGAAGTAATTTTATATCTTAAAGGATAAGAGTACAAATACCCCCATGGCCCAAAAAAGGAAATAGCGAGGTATGTACAAAAAGAAAACATATAGTCCAAGTCTGTAATCTAATCAGATCTATAGAGAGCACAATAAAGCTTTCCAAAACTTATCCTATTTCACCTAACAGAGTAAACTCTAATAAATTAGCCGCATAGTAATAGACATAAAAACATAAAAGCTAAAGACAGAGGTAGTGAACATAATTCCTGCACCAGGTTTTCTTCCTTGGTCGGTTGGATCGTAGATACTTCATCCATAGGAGAAGCGTTGATCTACTCATGAGAAGGATCGTTGTTTCCTCTGTCAAACACTTTGATATCGACATGCATTTCTTCCAAATTTTCCTTGATTTGAACAAAGTGTGCTTCATTGCTCAATCAGAGTGACTCCTCATGCCTGACACTTGTCACCCTTTCTATTCCCTACAGTCTACGACATATATCTTTAACTTTAGAAACTAGCACTCGGTGCCCACTTTCCAAATCATCCAAGTGGGTGTCCATAGAATAAATGTCCAACGTAGTTCTTCTATCCTCATCCAGAGCCACCTTCGACACTTTAAACACACATTGCAACATCTTCTTAAAATCTACCATAGCATTTTTCAAATCTCGAACTCCATTCAGAATGCCTTCCAATCTTTCCTCCTATGTAGACGAAGGATCAATTGATAGCTTCTCCATGGCTCTGATACTTTCATCGAGTAAGGGTCTTCCAAGAGTAGTAGACCCAACCCTACTTCTACTTCTCCCCACAACATTCATGTGGCCATAGTGAAAAGGAATGTTGTTTAAATAAGCAAGACCTTACTCATATGGAAATCCCACCATCCTAGGGCCTGGAAATATGCTCAAAATGACTATTTCGAAGAAAGCATACAAAGAGGACGTTGATGTTACAAAGTAGACTATAGCATGCAAAGCTCGCACCCATTTGCCTCCTTAATGAACCACCTATCCCAACCTCCATAAATTCTTCCTCCACAATGATGACTCTATCCCACCGCACCTTACCACAAAGATCAAGACCCATTATTGCCCAAGGGGGCAAGGAATAACCTTAAAATCTAACCTTGAGCGCAATTTGTCCATTTAACTATAGGATTAATGGAATTGCTCATCAACAATTCTCCTTGCCTAATTTTGGCTCCAATGTTGGCTTGTTTGTCAACAAGGGTATTATTATGATGCTTAATGTGAAAGAACTAAACTTTAGAAATGTCCTTGATAAAGGATAAAATTCACTTTTGAACTTTCCCTACCTCCTTCCTTTTCCCAAACTGAATGTTTTACATTAATTGAATGAGAATCCAAGAGTCCCCGAAGACCTAGAAAGTAACAATATGAAGCTCATGCATGAGTTGAATACCTTACATTAAGGCTAACCACTTAGCTTGATTATTTGTCCTCTTCCTTAATCCCCAGGTGAAGGATGTTGTCTTTTTCTCCAGTGTTAAAGATGACCCCTGACACATGTTAAAGTTACAACATCACAAGTCATTCTCCAATCCAATCTTGTGTGTCAGGATTGGGCCTCATGTGTTGAGTTAGGGATCCTGCTACTTGTGTGTCAAGTCGGATCCTCATGTGTAGAGGTGATGCTCTGCGTGTTGAAGCATTACTGTTATGCAATGTATTACTAACCATGGTCACTCAAGATGGATGAGCTATTAAGTCTCCTCTAGAGATTGGCCACCTCTAGAGTGAATTACTTTAGCATATGACCACTTGGAACAGAGTAATATAATATCATCACAACATTGGACAAATCTTCTTAGTATAGTTGATATGATGGATAAATTAAAGTTAGCACATATGGACCATGCAAATAAGATAAGAGATAAATTTAATATGCATTGAGAACAAAGAGAATTCGAGTTGTTCATGGTGAAGACTTCAGGTGATTAAAGAGAACTCGAATTGTTAGGCTTCAATGACAGTAACAATGTATGATTAAGTTAATTAAGGAGAACTCACAATGGTCACTTCAGTAAATCAATCAGCATGATTTCAGTTAAGAAGAGTTAACTAAAGTGTTAATAAAGAAGAGCTTGTTAACTAAAGTGTTTTGTGTGATGACACTCTAGTTAAACTAAAAGATGACACTTTAGTTAAACTAAAAGACCATAGTTAAGTTGAAAGACGACGATTAAGTTATGACACTTGATTTACGACACATGCACCATGACACTTGAGTTAGCATCCTAACTAAGTGATCTAGCATCTAGTTAGAAGGCGAGTTCATCCTGAAGTCAGTAAAACATGGATTTAATGTCAAAGATGAAAGGCATTGCGGATTGTGTTGTGTAGGATTGATGAGTTCGAGGTGCAAAGTAATTTCTCCATGTAGTGATTCGTTATATTTTGCATGTGACTAGTTTCAACCATCTAGTGATTCACTACCTCTTGCATGAGACCAAAATTGAAAGTCAAATTGTGTGTTGGGAATACATTTGAATCATCCAATCCTTCTCTCTTCTCTATTGCTTAGTGATTGCACATGTGGTGTTTGAATTCTCTCTTATCTTACACCTGGGGTGCTGAAAACAATCTGCAATTGTAAAAGACATTCTTTGCTATATATTATTATTATACTAAGGATATTTGTTGGGGTTTTTCACTCTCATTGTTTTGAGGGTTTTCCCCAGGTTACATGTTGCGTTACGTGTGAATGATTATGTGTATGAATGGTTCATTGATTTAAAGTACTCGATAATTCCACATTTAAAATTAAATTTCAAAGATCAATTTAAATTCAACATGGTACCAGAGCTTAGGGCGGGAAGGAGCTCAATTTTGGCAAGCAAACTTGAGCCTACGCAGATCCTAAGAAGTTGAGAACAGTACTTGAAGAACAATGGCATCGATCTCGGTAAGATCGAAAAACCGACTTGAAGGAACCTCGAACTTCAACACTTGGAAGTTCAGGATTCTGAACATCCTGGAAGAGCATGCCTTAAATAGATATGTATCCAATGTAGTGGAAGAACATACTACCAATGCAGGGTGCACTACCTTCAAGAAGAACCAATCCAAATCCAAGTGGATTATTTATGATTCGATGAAGGACAACTTGATGTCGGTGATTACTCCTTTGAAGACCACAAAAGAATGCTTCGATATTTTGACAAATCTCTATGAGAAGAAGTCTCTGAGTCAAAAGAGAGCATTAATGAACAATATTTGTGATATGATGTAACACCCCGGGTTTTGACCCCATTTGCATTAATGTATATGATGTAAATATTATATGGAATCATGACAAGGAGCTCAAGGCCAAGGCCCTGTCATTGATTAATGTCGATATAAAGGAGATCATGGTTGATGCCTATGGTTTATGTGATAAGTAAAGCACACTTGTAGACATCATGTAAATGTGCATTTTAATTAAAAATATCCACAACCAGCTATGTCAATGAAACACTAAAAGAGATGGGGGCATGATTTCCTAAGGATAAGGGGGGGAATATTTAACCTTTGGGGCCAATGGGGAAAATCCAAATGTCGGTAAAGGAACCCACAAGAGTTGGCAACTAATTTACTGTCTTATTCAACCAACCACTTAACTCTCCAAGGGTAGCTGGGTAGTTATTTCCATGGGGAAAGGGGGAGTATGGGAAACCGTCAATTCTAGCAGGGTTGTTAGTTTTGACCCCACGCTTACCCAAGCAAGATATCTCATCCATTACCCTCACGTGGAGGAGGGTATTCATGGGATTTCTTCACACACAAAGGTAGTCACAGCTCACCACTCACGCCCCGGGAGATTTCATCATGTGCTCACACGCAGGCATACATCTTTTCCTCATGCACTCACGTGGTTGAGATTACTCATGTTTTTGGTTGTTGTGTGTTTCCCCTCATGTAGATAGTCGTTTTATTCAATTTCTCCAAGCAGGAATTCATTTTGGCTAAAGCTAGTGAGTGGGAGAAGAGACCCATGATTTCTAGGTGTTGTTGAGCCTATTTGGCCACATTAGGGCCGAAACATCCTTGGGAATTGAATAGCTGTTAGGGGTTGTTTTCACCCTTCTTGGAAATTTGTTTTGTTGCCAAACTGTTTTTCCTCAACCCAGAATAGTGTATCTTGTTGTGTATGCCTCTGCTGTTATGATTAGAACTGTTTTTGGAGTGGAAATGGGGTCTGAGATAGCTTGATAAACCTAGTGGAAGAAGGAACCTCACAGGCAGAGCTAGAGGGTTGGATTTCTTCTTTGCACACCCTGAATAACAATGGAAGGGAAGGCATGGCCTCAGAGACTGTGTAGCAAAGAAGGGGGTGCTTCCTTGTGTTGGGTGTGTAGATGTTTTAGAAGTTAGGCTAGATCTGGTGCAAGAGTCCATATCTCTTTGGTTGAGCTCACTAGATTAGCAGTCAGCCTTTCCAGCTCCTTCATAGCCTGATAAACCCAACTATGCTGGATTGGCTGAGTTTTGTGTATCTTTGTCTACGTGTGAGCCTGTTAGTGTTCACTTATTCCTTGTGGGAATCATGCCCAGCTCAGGGGTGGCAGTGTTGCTGAGAGATTGATGAGCACACGGGCCTATGGTTGGGTGGAACATTGTAGTGACGTAGCTGGTTGCAGGACAAGCTTCTTCTAAGGTAAGTATCTCTTGTGTTTAAATCCTTGCAACTATGTTTGTTTTATAACTCAATATGAACATGTTAAATGTTGTGAATGAATGAATTTGCTTCCATTGTTTGATAATCATTTATGCATCTGTGTATGCTTTTATTTCATTGCATTTTATCTTATGTTCATGGGGCTAAAATGCATGGAATAGCTAGCAGTTATGTTAGTGGCATCCTCTCCATCGAGTAGAGGGGTGGGGATGTGACAGTGTGGTATTAGAGCACAAGGTTGTAGCTTTGGGCCTCAATGGGCCATGAAGAACCAACCTTTGAGTTAGGAGGAAGGAGCTAACAACAGAAAAGTATGAATTTTTCTAAGTATTGGAGAAAACTCTCCTTTGTGTGGCGACTGAGAAACCTGAATAGGAGCCACAGTGGCGGCTGGGTTGACTAAAGCAGAGTCGATATGATGGTCGCACTGTTTGAAGGGAGCCGCAACAGTGGTGGTGTTCCCTCCTTTCTGTCGACACGGTGGACGGCTATCAAAGATCTTTCCGCAACAGCGAAGACTTCGGCAGGTTCTTTCTCGACGTGGCAGGTGTAAGTTTAAGTTTGAGATGTAATGGTGGATGGGAATTTGGGAAGGAGCCGATGAGTGTCGGTCAAGTCGAGCAGATGAGTGGCGGATGGAAGATGAGGGAAGAGCCACTATGACGGAAGGCTCAACGAGATGCAAGCCGATGAACGTTAGATGAGTCGAGCCGTTGACAATTTTTGAAATTTTTTCTAAGTAAAGGAAAATCGGTTGAGCAAGATGGAAGTTCTTCTGCAACGATGGATGAAAGATGAGGAAGGAGCCGATGAACATCGGGTGAGTCGAGTTGATGAGCGTTGGGTGAGTCGAGCCGATGAGCGACGAATGGAAGATGGGGAAGGAGCCGCAATGATGGATGAAAGATGAGGAAGGAGCCGATGAACGTCGGATGAGTCAAGTCGTTCGCTATAGCAGAAGGCCCGCAACAGGTGAAAACCTGAAATGTTTTCGATGCAGTGGGCGGCTCGATTAGAGGGAATCGGGCGGATTTGGTTGATGCACATCACGCAGAATTGGGAAATGGAGCCAACATGTCAGAGGAAAAATGAAATTTTCGTCGAAACAGGGATTTTCAGCAGGCTTTTTAGTGGGATTTTAGGGGCCAAAAAGATGGGAAAATGGCAGCATGTTTATGTGCCAGATTGCATAAACACAGATAGTCATTCTTTGTGAAAAGAAAATTCTGTGTTTTGACAAAGTTGTCAATGCATGATGTTCCCAAAAGAAGGTAAGTAATGTATAAATTCATGTGAATGTTATGCAACTAACAAATTTTGTTTATTAACACATTTTGCAGAATTATAGTCACCTCCAAAGAGCAACATTCCACATAGTGCAGATTGCAAGAGTTGAGTTGTAGTTTTGCCATGAGAACCTATGAGATGTATGATGATGCACATAACGCCAATAAGCATGAGGAAGATGTTATGAGAGAGAAAATCCAAGTGGGGAATGCTGAGACAGAGTCAAATGGGAGAAGATTTCAAGATACTCCCCCAGATTTTGCAATCACCATGAGAAGCCTAAGGGTGGAGATGCAAAGTTGCAGGGCAAATAATGAAAGATCAGTTAAGGCTCATGAATAGCAAAATCAGCTGAATGTAGCCATGCTGTAGAGTTTGACAGACATCCAGAGGAGGATGAAATCTGGGGACCAGACAGTAAGAGCAGAAGGAAGTAAAAGCACTACTAGGAGAAGAAGGAGATATCCTAGTGGGTCATCTGACTCCAAAGGATGCACTGATGGTTCAAGTTCTTCTTCTCACAAGAGTAAGAAAAATATGCGCTACCAGAACTGTTCACGTGATGAATTTAAGAAGGAAATTCCACCTACCTTTAATGGTGAGATAAAGAATGGATAATAAGACGAAGCTTGGCTTCTTGGGATGAGAAATAATTTCCAAGTCCAAGACTATTCTATAAATATCAAGGCTAGGCTATCCATATTCAATATGACTGGAAGAGCATCCATATGGTGGGAGCATTTCAAGAAAGTAAAGAAGATCAATGGAAGGAATATTATATGGAAGCAGTTCCATAAGTACTTCAAGCAGAAGTACCTTTTTGACAGGTACTATGATGATAAGATCAAAGAATTCCATGAGCTAAGATTAGGATAGCAGAACATGGAAGAATATGCAAACAAGTTTCTAGAACTTTTGAGGTATGTCAGGTACATCAAAGATGAAAAAGTGAAAATTCAACATTTCTTGAGTGGATTGCCTCAGTATTACAAAGAAAAAATTGAGTTTTATGAACCTAGAACTCTTGAAGAAGCAATAAGGAAGGCTAAGTATTGCTATGAACAAAACAAAGGAAAACTTGATTATCATAAGACATGGAAGAACAAAAAGAATGAGAAGTCTGACCAAAGGAAGAAAGGTTTCAAACCTTTTAACTTCAGGAATCAACAGAAGCAACCATCCCAAGTTGAGAAGTAGCCAACTAGAATTGTGGGGGAAAATCCTAGAGAACCACTCCAATGTTGGAAATGTGGAGGACCCCACATGTGCAGGAATTGTCCACTTGAGAATGAGAATGCAAGACCAACTTACAACATTCAAGAAGCAAAAACAATGGGTCAAGTAGCAAGGGATGTCCCTAGGATCTATGTAGCACTGGAGGACCGCCAAGCAGATCACCAGTCAACTGTGGTTGAAGTTGTAGGTAATATTATTCAACAATCTGTTTCTATTTTGATTGACCCTGGTTCTACTCACAGTTACATTACTCCTAAAGTAGTAAAGATTTGTGTTTTTAAGAAAGTAAAGCATAACAAATCTTGGTTAGTTCAACTAGCCACTTGAACTAAGAGAAAGGTCAGTGAAGTGGTAGAGAAATGTCGCTTGGTTATGAATGGATTGGTCACTTGTATAGACTTGAATGTTCTACCACTTGGTTCCTATGATGTTATCATTGGAATGGATTGGCTAGAAGCTCACAGGGTAAAGCTTGATTGTTATAATAAGACTTTTGAATGCATGGATGAAGAAGGGAACCCAAGAGTTGTGAAAGGAATTCCAAAGGTGATTTCTGTGAGGCAGGATTCAGTAATGCAGTTGAAAAAGTTTTATAGGAAAGGTTTCCATTTGTATGCAACTCATATTTTGGAGGCAACAGAGAATGAAACTCCTAGGTTGGAGTACTTTCATGTGTTGCAGGAATTCAGGGATGTGTTTCCTGATGAGATTCCAGGGCTTCCTCCAAAGAGGGACATTGATTTCATAATTGAACCTGTGCCAGGAGCAACACCAGTGTACAAGACACCCTACAGAATGAGTACACCAGAAATGCTAGAGTTGAAGATGCAACTGCAAGAGTTGTTGGAGAAGAAGTATATCAAGCTAAGTGTGTCTCCTTGGGGAGCACCAGTTTTGTTTTTGAAGAAGAAAGATGGTACACTGGGGTTGTGTATTGATTACAAGCAACTGAACAAGGTCGCCATGAAGAATAAATATCCTTTTCCTAGGATTGATGACCTCTTTGATCAAATGAGAGGAGCAAAGTTATTTTCCAAGATTGAATTAAGGTCTGGTTACAATCAGGTAAGAATCAAGGATGAAAACATTCATAAGACAACCTTCAGAACAAGGTATGGACATTATGAGTTTGTAGTGGTACCATTTGGTCTCGCAAATGCACCAACTACATTTATGTGCCTTATGAATAATGTGTTCAACAAGTATTTGGACAAGTTTGTTCTTGTTTTCCTTGATGACATTCTTATCTATTCTAAGAATGAGGAAGAGCATGAAGAGCAGCTGAGGTTGACATTGCAATTACTCAGGGAGCATAAGCTGTATGCAAAGTTGAGCCAGTGTGACTTCTATAGAGATAGGATTCATTACTTGGGTCACATTATCTCAAATGAGGGCATATCTGTAGACCTGGAGAAGATTGAAGCCATTATGAATTGGCCTACTCTGAGAAATGTGATAGATATAAGATCTTTTATGGGACTTGCGAGATACTATAGGAGATTCATTGAAGGATTTTCCAAGGTTGCACATCCAATTACTTCTTTGCAAAAGAAGGGAATAAAGTTTGAATGGACACCGAGGTGTGAAGAAAGCTTCCAGCAGTTGAAGAATCTTCTCACAAGTGCACCAGTCTTGAAGATTGCAGACCCAGAAAAAGAATTTGTGGTGTGTATTGATGCATGATGCATGCGAACAAGGGATTGGAGGAGTCCTTATGCAAGACAACCACGTGATATGTTATGATTCAAGAAAGCTGAAGGAGCATGAGAAGAACTATGCTACTCATGATCTAGAACTTGCAGCCATAGTACATGCTCACAAGATGTGGAGGCATTACTTGATGGGAAAAAGATTTGAGCTAAGGACATACCATTGTGGTCTGAAGTACTTGTTTGATCAGCCTACTCTAAATGCTAGGCAAGCTAGATGGATGGAGTTTTTATGTGAGTTTGATTTCGAAATCAAGCACATAAAAGGAAAGGAGAATAAGGTAGCTAATGCACTCAGCAGGAAGGTGCATGAAATGCATGCGGCATCTCTTAGTATTTGCGAATCATATTTGAGACAACAGATTGTTCATCATACTGCTGGAGATGAATTGTATGAGCAGGTTAAAGACAAATTGCAGCAACAAAAGTCTTGAGAAGAGGTATGAGGGATATAAATTGGAAGAAGATGGACTTCTTACCTATAATAACAAAGTCTATATTCCAAATGTAGCAGATTTGAGGAGAATGGTTATGGATGAGACCCATCAAGCTCCATATTCTGGTCATCCAGGATTTTCAGAAGACAATTGCTACAGCTAGAAAGCAGTATTTTTGGCCACAAATGAAAAAGGACATGGTTGAGTACATTTCAAGGTGCATGAAATGTCGGCAGGTAAAGGTTCATAATCAACACCCTGCAAGTTTGTTGCGGCCTTTTCCAGTTCTATAGTGGAAATGGGAAGTTATTTCCATGAATTTTTTTACAGGATTGCCAATGACTTGGAGACAACATGATTCCATCATGGTTGTGGTCGACAAGTTGACAAAGGAAGCACATTTTATACCAATTAAGTCCATGGACAAGACTGATGACATTGCAAAAATATTCATGAAGGAGATTTTCAAACTACATGGATTACCTAAGGAAATAGTCTCTGACAGAGATGTCAAGTTTACTTCCAATTTCTGGAAGGGTTTGTTTGCATATTTGAGTACAAAGCTAAACTTCAACACTCCCTGCCATCCTCAGACCGATGGACAGACAAAGAGAGTGAATCAGGTGCTTGAAGACATGCTTCGCATGTATGTTATGGATAAACCAACCAAGTGGGAAGATTACTTACACTTGGTAGAATTTGCATATAACAATGGACAACAAGCATCCTTGGGGATGAGTCCATATAAAACTTTATATGGTAGGAGGTGTAGGACACCAGTGACTTGGGATAATCCAGTGAACAGGATTGTGCATGGATTAGAATTGATCAAGGAGATGGAGCAAGAGGTTGTAAAGATTAGGCAGAATCTGAAAGTAGCCCAGGACAAACATAAAAGCTATGAAGATAAGCATAGGGCGAACAGAGAGTTCAGTGTTGGGGATCATGTTTACCTTAGAGTAAGGGCAAGGAAGAGTTCCTTGAAGCTTGGAAGTCATGCTAAGCTATCACCTAGGTATTGTGGGTCGTTTGAAGTGCTTGAAAGGATAAGGCCAGTTCCATATAGACTTGCATTGCCTACTAGCACTAGAGCTCATAATGTTTTTCATGTTTCTTTGCTTAAGAAATATGTACATGATCATAACCATGTGATAAATTAGGATTTGATTCAGGTGGAACCCGAGGGAGAGTTCCAAATCGAGCCAATGCACATCATTGACAAGAAGGTCACAATGCTTCGGAACCGGGCCATAGGGCAGGTAAAGGTGCAATGGGAGCACTACAATCCAGAAGAGGCTACATGGGAGTTGGAGGATGCCATATGATTGGCACATCCATTTTTGTTCGAATCTGTTGAACACTAAGGGCGGTACCAGTGTAGCATTTTGTTCAATTTTGTAAAGCACCAAGGACAGTGCTATTGAAGGGGGAGGGGAATATAACACCTCAAGTTTTGACCTTGTTTGCATTAATGTATATGATGTAAATATTATATGGAATCATGACAAGGAGCTCAAGGGCAAGGCCCTGTCATTGATTAATGTCAGTATAAAGGCGATCATGGTTGATGCCTATGGTTTATGTGCTAAGTCAAGCACGCTTGTAGACATCATGTAAATGTGCATTTTAATTAAAAATACCCACAACTAGCTATGCCAATGCAACATTAAAAGAGATGGGGGCATGATTTCCTAAGGATAAGGAGGGGGGGGATATTTAACCTTTTAGGCCAATGGGAAAAATCCAAATGTCAGTAAAGGAACCCACAAGAGTTGGCAACTACTTTCTTGTCTTATTCAACCAACCACTTAACTCTCCAAGGGTAGTTGGGCAGTTATTTCCTTGGGGAAAGGGGGAGTATGGGAAACCATCAGTTATGGCAGGGTTGTCAGTTTTGACCCCATGCTTGCCCAAGCAAGATCTCTCATCCATTACCCTCACGTGGAGGAGGGGAGTCACAAGATTTCTTCACACAAAGAGGTAGTCGCAGCTCACCACTCACACCTCGAGAGATTTCCTCATGCGCTCACGCGCAGGCAGACATCTTTTCCTCATGCACTCACGTGGTTGAGATTACTCACGCTTTTTGTTGCTGTGTGTTTCCCCACATGTGGATAGTTGTTTTCTTCAATTTCTCCAAGCAGGATTTCATTTTGGGTAAATCCAATGAGTGGGAGAAGAGACCCACGATTTCTGTGTTTTGTTGAGTCCATTTTGGCCACGTCAGGGCCAAAACATCCCTGGCAATCGAATTTTTTTTAGGGGTTGTTTTCACCCTTCTTGGAAATTTGTTTAGTTGCCAAACTATTTTTCCTCAACCCAGAATAGTGTATCTTGTTGTGTATGCCTCTGCTGTTGTGATTTGAACTGTTTTTGGAGTGGAAATGGGGTCTGAGATAGCTTGATAAACCTAGTGGAAGAAGGAACCTCATAGACAAAGCTAGAGGGTTGGATTTCTTCTTTGCACACCCTGAATAACACTAGAAGCTGGGAAGGCATGGCCTGAGGGACTGTGTAGCAGAGAAGGGGGTGTTTCCTTGTATTGGGTGTGTAGACTTTTTAGAAGTCAGGCTAGATCTGGTGTAGGTGTCCATAGCTTTTTGGTTGAGCTCACTAGCTTAGCAGTCAGCCTTTCAAGCTCCTTTATAGCCTGATAAACCCAACTATGTTGGCTTGGCTGAGTTTTGTGTATCTTTGGCTACATGTGAGCCTGCCAGTGTTCCCTTATTCCTTGTGGGAATCATGCCCAGCTTGTTGAAATATTGTAACTTCGAAGAATATTCTATATGTATCTTTTTGTGGTCCGCGATGGTCCTACCGGGAGAACCACTTGTATTACTTTGTACCCCGATGCTTCTAATCGGAAGAACTAATAAGAGTCATGAGGTAGTCCCCTCTAATTGTAAAGATGGGTCATCTGCACCCCAGTGTGGTTACTTTAGCCTACACGTGTAACTCGAGCCTACGTGATTAACTAGAGCCTACATGTCGGATTTAATTATTAAAGTGAACGGATGAATATAAATAGAGTGTGGCACTCCTCATTTGGAACACACACTCTCACTTGTGTAGCGCATTAGTGGAGAAGAGAGAAGTAGCTGGAGAAGGAGGAGGATCAAGCTTTGATCTCCTTTTTGGTTTTACCTTTTATCTTTTGGGGCATCTATATTGAGGAAGCTTTTGCTGGGTTTTTCCCTTTAGGGTTTTCCTAGGATAAATCTTTGTGTTCTTTTTGTATGGTTGTGCTTGTCTATCTTTTAGTGATCATGTTTATATGCTTTTGTTATGAAATTGAAATGAAACACTAATGATCTAGCTTAGCATATGAAAATTCAACATAGCTCGGGGGTGTCAGTGTTGCTGAGAGATTGATGAGCACACTGGCCTATGGTTGGGTGGAACGTTGCAGCAACATAGCTGGTTGTGGGACAAGCTTCTTCTAAGATAAGTATCTCTTGTGTTTAAATCCTTGCAATTGTGTTTGTTTTATAACTCAATATGAACATGTTAAATTCTATGAATGAATGAATTCGCTTCCATTGTTTGATAATCATTTATGCATCTGTGTATTCTTTTATTTCATTGCATTTTATCTTATGTTCATGGGGATAAAATTCCCGTAATAGCTAGTGGTTATGTTAGTCGCGTCCTCTCCGCCAAGTAGAGGGGTGGGGACGTGACATATGAAGATGGAGAAGGACACAGTTGTGGCTTATTTCTTTGTAAAGATCTCTCAAGTAACATATCAACTCATTAGCATTGGAGTAGTGGCGGATGATGATGATCTCATCCAAACTGTTGTTGATGGTCTCCCATCCTTATGGGAGACATTCTTAGCCGATGTGAAATGTCAAGAGGTACAACCTAACTTTGAGAGGTTGTGGCATGACTACATCCAAGAGGAAGGGTGAATCCAAAGAAAGATTGCTTCCTCCAAAGAAGAAAATCTTGCTCTTATGACAAGGATGAAGAGAGGAAAAAACACTTCTCTCAGAAGAAGTTTTCACGTCCAAAGGAGAAGGTACACAATAAGGACTTTGATAAGTCAAAGATCCAATGCTACAAATGCAACAATAAGGGACATTATGCAAGGGAGTGTCAAGCAAAGCAAAGAGGAAATTCCAAAGGTAGGTTTCATGCTTCTACTGCTATGGAAGACGAACCTACAAGGAAGAACGCATGTGAGGATCAAGATACAAGGAAGGAGCACTATCTTGTCTCATCCCTATCTGGATCCATCACCACTAGTTCTGAGACATGGTTGGTTGATAGTGGTGCATCTAAACACATGACTCGATATAGGAGCGCTATCACATATTTGAAGGAGAAGAAGTTCACCTGTAAGTGGAACTTTGAGATAACACCACATACTCGATCTAAGGAGTTGGATCAACCTCCTTTTAGTTTAGCTCAGTTGATGTACTATATGTGGAGGATATTCTATATGTTCCAAGTTTGAAGAAGAACCTCATATCTATTTTGGTTCTAGATGATAAAGACTTATGAGTTAACTTCATGGATAATCAAGCACTCTTATGGTCGAAGAACAAAGACTTTAAATCTACAGGTGTGATTGGAGTGAGAGAGGGAGGTCTCTACAAAGTACTTGGGAAGCTCATTCAAGCTATGATCCATGACATAGTTAGTCCATTCAAGTTGTAGCATAGGAGGCTTGGTCACCTCCATTTCAAAGTACTACATGGATTGTAGAATATGGAAAAAGGCATGCCTATATTTAATTTTGAGCATGATAGTATCGGTAGAGGTTGTGCTCTTCGGAAAGACATTAAGAAGAGTTTTCCTAATAAGACTGATAGATATAAAGGAATTTTAGACTTAATCCATTATGATGTATGTGGTCCTATGTCAGCATCATCCTTGAGTGGTTATTTATATTATGTGTTATTCATAGATGACTTCTCTCTAAACTCATGGATTTATTTTTTGAAGGATAAGAGTGAAACCTTCAGTAGGTTGCAAGAATTCAAGGCACTAGTTGAGAATCAGAGAGGAAAGCAAATCTGTGCTTTGAGATCTGATAATGGAGGTGAATTTGAGTCACGTGCATTTAGTGACTTTTGTAGTGATCCAAGAATATGTAGACATCTGACAGTACCTTACAACCCCCAACAAAATGGGGTTGCTGAAAGGAAGAACAAAAGAATATGTGAGGCTGCAAAATCCATGATGTACGATCAAGATTTTCCTACCTCCTTATGGTCAGAAGCCTCTAGCACTATTGTTTGCATCCATAATATAAACCCTCATGCTATTCTGGAAGAGAAGACTCCTAAAGAAGTTTTCACTCGTGAAAAACTAGATATTGCACACTTGAGGATCTTCGGTTGTCCTATATACATTCATGTGCTGAAAGAGAAGAGGAGGAAAATGGAGTCATCTGGAAAGAAAAGGGACCTTTTTTGGTTGTAACATATCATCTAAATCCTACATAATATATGTACCAAATGAAAGACACATTGAAGTTATTTGGGATGTGACATTCCATGAAGAGGTTGCATTTAAGCACTCTAAAGGGATTCAGTGTGATTCAAACATGGAGGAGCATGAGATTCCCATGATGGAGGATCCAAATTTTGGTTCTCCCCGTTTAGATGTTGAGAGGGAGAAGCCAAAAGATTCCTTGTATTCTATATCTCTTGAAGAACTAGTTGAAAGATGAACTCCTGCTATGAGGAGATCTACATGGTGTTGATACATTCTATAAGATGCAAAAATGCATGGAGCACCATTAGGATAGTTTATAGAGCGAAATAGACCTAAAATATATTTAAGGTATGTTGCACAGATGAGTCACATCAGTGATTCAAAACCTTCCAACCATGAAGAATTTGCTAAGCAACAAGTATGGAAAGATGCAGTGGTAGAAGAATACAAATCTATTATGAAGAATGATGTTTGGGAAGTTGTTCCTAAACTTGAAGGGAAGTCCATAGTAACTTCCAGATGGCTTTATAAGATCAAGCATACTGTTGATGGCAGTATTGGAAAGTATAAAGCTATATTTGGTGCCTGATGTTTCTCACAAATAAGAAGGTATATACTATGATGAGACATTCACTCATGTGGCTAGGTACACCACTATTCGATCTATGATCTCACTTGCATTTTTTATAGGATGGAAGCTTCACCAGATGGATGTGAAGATGCCTTCCTTAATGGTGAGGTTGAGGAAGAGGTTTACATACAACAAATTAAGGGCTTTTCAGTTCATGGGAAGGAGTCCCATGTATGCAAACTGAAGAAATCCTTGTATGGGCTTAATCAAACCCCCAGGGATTGGTATTCGAGGATTGATAGTTATATTCAAAGATTGGGTTTCTCTAAGAGAGAAGGTGATCCAAACCTGTACTTCAAAGTTATAAAGAACCAACCTCTGATATTGGTTCTCTATGTTGGTGATTTGTTCCTTACCAGAGAGGAACATCTGATAGCTTGGTGCAAGAGGGATCTCACTTATGAGTTCAAAATCAAAGACTTGGGTCTTATGCACCATTTTCTTGGTCTTGAGGCCTGACAAAGGAAACATGAGATATTTATTTCTCAAGGGAAGTACATTGTTGATGTGTTATGCAAGTTTGGTGTCACGTCCCCAAGCCTCCGACTGGCATAGAGGACGCGACTACTAGCTTTATAAGACCGGGCTAAGAGCCCCATGAACATATGCATACAGAAAAATTGTTGAAATAGAATGCTCAACAAGGATTTTGAACTAGAAACATGCACATATGCAGTTACTCATCATACACAGCAGAATCCAACAGCATTCAGTCATGCGTGCATTTATCGTGTTCATCAATTTCATTAACAGTAATTAAGAATTGCAGAGGTAAAATACACAAGATCACTTATCTTATGATGAAAACTTCACCCGCAACCAGCTACGTCGCTGCAACGTTCCACCCCAACCATAGGCCAGCGTGCTCATAAACCTCTCAGCAACGCTACCACCCCCGAGATGGGCATGATTCCACAAGGACTAAGGGTAATTGTAGGCTTACATATAGCCATGGGGACACAATTATCAAACCAACACAGCTGGGTTTAGCAGGCCATCAACAGATCGGCCAAGCCAGCATAGCCCGAAGGCCAACCACTGCATACATGCAGCAACAATCCCTTCACAGCCCCGTGAAGAAGGCAAGCAACCAGGGAAAGATCCCAAACAAAGGGTGAGACACAGCTCAAGCCCACAAGGCAACTCAAAGTTGGTTTTGGCCCTAACGTGGCCAAAACAACTCAGCCACAACCCAAGCCAGGGTAACAACAACAACCCACTTTCTCAATAAAAACAGTATACAACAATCCACAGCCCATAATGGATAAGAAATAGAACTCCCAGCATAGCCATGGGAAATTTAGCCAATGGATGTGGCAATCCACTGTCAACCAACACCCAAAAGACTTCAGTAGCCTCAACAACCAAATAGCAACCCAAAACCAGGGCGATTCAATAGCCCAACACACAATGGGAACGATGGCAGCTATGCACGGTCCCAAAACAGGGAAGAGGACACAGCCCACAGAAGGAAAAATCAACAGCACTCAGAAAACGTGGAAAGAACCACAATAACCCAAATCGTGGGTGGAACCAACAGCATACCCGAATCACCACATAAGGCAAACAACAGTCCGTCCTGGACAATTAAGAAAATGGAAAGACTTACCCAGTTCCCCACTGGGAAAGGAACTACAAACTCTTAGCCTATGCGTGGGGAGGGACAGCTCCGCTTATGCACACGGATGGACAGACAACCGTGAGAGTGAATCGCTTCCCTCTGCGCGCGGATGAGGAACAGACAAACCAAAACCCTGCTTGCGTGAGTGTAGCGCGAAGGTCTCTTGCCTATTCGTGAAGAGAACCCTCCGCGTGAAGATGAACAGACGGCCACTCTGCATGAGGAGGACGAACAGACCATAGGCGAGAAGGGAGAATGGAGGAGAATGGAGACCAAGCATGAGAGAAACGAAGGTTCTCCACTGGGCATGCGTACCGTCCCAACTGACAGCAGCCTGCCCAAAACTGACTCTTCCCATGCCCACGTTTCCTCATGCAGTAACTGCCCCAACTAACAAAGTCAAGACATTGAAGAGGTTGGAAGAGGTTGGATGAGACAAAAAAGGTGGCAAATAAACAAAGGTGGTGAAACATGGGTTTTTCCCATAACCAAGGTTTGACATCCCCCACCCCCTTATCCTTTGGAATCATGCCCTTTTCATTCAACGTTGCACGGCCGTAGCTGGTTGTGGTTTTAGTTTTATTTGAGGTGCGTGTTTACATGATGCCACATTAAAAATGTGCCGGATAGCACGACATACCATCGGCAACTATCCCCGTTGCTCAAACATACACAACCAAATCGATGGTGGGGATTTTGCCTTTAGCTCCTCACCACGATTAATTACATATATATACATCATGCAAACGAGTTCAAAACCGGGGACATTACATTTGGCATGAAGGATTGGAAATCCATGACTATAATGATGGTTTCTAACTCGAGGTAACTACATGAGTCAGATTTTGGATCGAATCCAGTGGACCCTATTTTCAATAGAAAGCTCATTAGTTTCTTAATGTACTTGATACATTCAAGACATGACATATGTTATGCTATGAGTATATTGAGTCAGTTTATGTCTAATCCTAGACACAAACATTAGGTTGTTTCTAAGCCTTGTCTTAGATACCTTCGAGGTACTATTGCTTATGGACTTAGATATGCCTCCGGTGGAGGAGTGATGCTACTTGGATATGCCAACTTTGGTTGGGTTGGTAGTATTGTGGAATGAAAGAGTACATCTGGATATTGTTTTAGCTTGGGTATAGCTATGATCTCTTAGTCCAATAGGAAGCAGGGATCCGTAGCCTAGACTACTACATAAGCATAGTATATTGTAGCTAGTGCCACCTGCCAAGAAGCTGTTTGGATTATGAAGCTACTTGTTGGGTTGTTCGGTGAGAAGCTTGAGACTAAGGTAATTTGCTCTGATAATCAGAGTTGCATTAATCTCTCATAAAACTCCGTGTTTCAAGGCAAGTCAAAACACATTGACATGAAGTATCACTTCATCAGAGACATGGTCCATAGAGGTGTGGTAAGACTTCATTACATTGCTACGAATGAACATATTGTAGATGTGTTGACTGAGCCTCTATTAGTGACAAAGTATAGGTACTTTCAAGATAATCTTGGCATGGCATAGAATGTCTCTCTCGTTGAGAGGGAGTGTTAAAGATACAACATCACAAGTCATTCTCCATGAAAATATTGTGTGTCAGGATTGGGCCTCATGCATTGAGGTAGGGAGCCCGAGTTGGACTCAGGAACTTGGAGTAAATTTCTTAGGTTGGATTCAAGAATGACTATGCCTTACGTGTAAAGGTCAATCCTCACGTGATGAGGTGAATGTTTTGATATGTCAAAGTGATGATGTTGTACAGTCTTGTTAGACAAGGCTAAGGACTTGTGTGTCAAGTCGGATCCTCATGTGTTGAAGTGAACCTCATGTGTATAGGTGATTCTTTGCATGTCGAAGTATTAATGTTGTGTGACGTATTACTAACCATGGTCACTCAAGATGGATGAGCTATTAAGTCTCTTCTAGAGACTGGCCACCTCTAGAGTGAATTAATTTAGCATATGACCACTTGGAACAAGAGTGATATAATATGATAACAACATTGGATAAATATTCTTAGTATAATTGATATGATGGATAAATTAAAGTAGCACATATGGACCATGAAAATAAGATAAGGGATAAAGTTAATATGCATCGAGAACAAGGATAATTCAAATTTCTCATGATGAAGACTTCATTTGATTAAAGAAAACTCGAATTGTTAAGCTTCAGTGACATTAACAATGTATGCCTCATTTAATTAAGGAGAAATCACAATGGTCACTTTGGTAAATAAATCAACATGACTTCAGTTAAGAAGAGTTAACTAAAGTGCTAATAAAAAGAACTTGTTAATTGAATTGTTCTGCATGATGACACTTTAGTTAAACTAAAAGACAACACTTGAGTTACGACACTTGCATGATGAAGGCATGAGTTAGAATCCTAACTATGTGGTCTAGCATCTAGTTAGAAGGTGATGCTAGAAGGTGATTTCATCGTGAAGTCAGTAGAGCATGGAATTAATGTCAAATATGAAAGACATTGCACATTATGTTATGCTATATTGATGAGTTTGAGGTGCGGAGTAATTTCTTAATGCAATGATTCGCTATATTATACATGAGACTAGTTTCACCCATGCAGTGATTTGCTACCTCTTGCATGAGACCAAATATGCAAGTTAAATTCTGTGTGGGATATACCGTTGAATCATCCAATCCTTTTCTCTTCTCTATTGCTCAGTGATCATACCTTGGGTTTTTGAATTCTCTCTTATCTTGCACATGGGATGATTAAAGCAATCTGCAACTATAAAAGACATTATTTATTATCTATCATTATTATACTGAGGAGATTTGTTGGGGTTTTTCCCTAGGGTACATGTTGTGTTATGTGTGAATGATTATGTGTATGAATGGTTCATTGATTCCAAGTACTCAATAATTCTGCATTTAAGATTAATGTTCAAAGCTTAAATAAAATTGAACACCTCATTTGCCTCCCCACTCAAAATTTTGACTTAACATGGATTTGTCCATTAACTCCTTCGAAAAAATTTCGAGATTTAAAACATCTATCTACTGTGAATTCTTAGCTCGTAACATCATAAATGCCAGGAAATGTATTATGAAGAGACGAGCTTCCCTTCATTGTTTAATGGAAACAAACATGCATATGATATAATAAATAACTTCATGTATCAAAATATTTTTCAATGGGAGGTGTTGCACAAGAGACATGACTTTGCTTTCCATGCAAACAACTTGTTCTATAAAGCAATTCGTATCATCCTAAATGAAGTGTTCAACTACATGTGGGTTAGGATAAGTAAAGGTTAGTTAAAAGGTAGAAGACTAGTAGCAAAGGATGTTAGATCAAATCCAAATATAGATCACATACTCAAATCATACATTGGGTACATGGACCTAAAAACAATTCACACATCTCCAGATTATCACCATCAAATGTGCAACAAACTATATGCAATAATCAGACAATTAGGACCACCGAATTTCTTCATGACCTTTAGCATTGCAAAGTTGTTGGTTAGATTGAATGAGTTTGTTTTTCAATGATGTAAACATAGTGTTTGTTGGTCAATTGAATGCGTACATGGAGAGTTTCCTGATCAGTTTGTCATTTATATAAACATGTCATTGATGTAAACATACATTCATATAAACTTATTTAAAGAATGCCTAAGCTATATCCTGAGCTATCAAATTTATGATTCTATCATGTTAAGCTATCAAAATGTTAAGCTATCAAACTTATGATTCAATGCTCAAGCAATATCCTAAGATATCAAATACATGCTTCCAACGAGTAAAGCCATCAAACAAAATGATTCCAAAGTTCTTTTCTAACATAAATTTTAAATGATCAACGCTGACAAATAGGAAAGGGTTTCATGTTTTGGTCAAAATGATTTGAATCTTTGTCTTGAGTGGTTTACACAGTTACGATAATTCAATCTAACTGTTTATATGTGTGTATGTGCTGCAAGATAAAAGAAAGGTAAATGCAAACACAATGTAGGAGGAAAATTGGAATACTCTGTCTTGAATGAAGAAAATGCAGAAGGTTCTTAGCAATGAAGAAAATGTAGAAACTTCTCAGCAATGAAGAAAATGCAGAAGCTTCTCAGCAATGAAGAAAACACAGAGTGTCTCAGCAATGAAGAAAATGCAGACGTGAATCAGCAATGAATGAAGTGTAGAAGAGGTCGATACTTGAGTTGACTACGTTGGGTAAAATGAATAAATTGGTATGCGTTGAATTTCAATAAAATGGTATGCATTGAATTTTAGTGATAAATCAACACATGTTGAATTATGTGAACGTTGTAGTTGTTGTATTGTAAATTTATTTTTGACAAAGTTAGTATTGTTTGAATTGAGTACTTATGATGTGCGTTGAGACAAATGAAGCATTAATGTGTGGATATTTGGTTGAATACACTTCATGTGTGTGCTCATAAAATTGTGGTTTGATTAATAAAACAAGAAAGTAGTCTACATGATTTGTTTTATGCTGAGAGCAATTAAGATACTGAATTAAAAAAATGAGAAAGAATTTATGTCACTGACATTGAAAGTTCTAAGTCTTATATAAAATACTTGCTGCATAAATGGAGATGTTTTGAGACAGAATTATAGAGTTATTTTGACAGAGACAAGTTCGTTTTTGATAGAAATTTTTTGACAAAGATGATTTTGATGGGATGCTTTTGACATAGATGGTTTTGAGAGGATGGTATTAACAGAGAGGTTTTGACAAAATTATATTTGATACAGGTTGGTTTGAAAATGAAATGGTAACAAGTTTGAGGAAGGGAGAAGCTAGAGAAGACTATAAGTCTTTAAAACAAGTTGATGCTTGTACAAAGGAGTAGAAGCTTATTTTCAGTACATAGATGCTGGAGAAACAGAGGTAGCTTCCTCATTTGCATTATTAACTCAAATAAAATTGATGTATTAAGAAGTTGATGCTGTAACTACATCTAAAGAAAGAGGTTTTTTCCCTTTATGGGTCTCCTCATGAAAATTTATGTGTCTCAGTGTTTATGGATTGATTAATTGCTTTGTCTTATTAAAAAAGGGATAAAAAAACAAAAGAAAAATAAACTCTGGTAACTAACTGAATCACCCCCCCTTAGTTAGTTTGTCTTATCCAACAATTGGTATCAAATTCGGTTGCTTTAGTGTCAGTTTAGCTATTGGAAGTATTTGATTGTTTATGATGGATAAGAAATACGAGTTTACTAAACATGGATCACCTTTATTTGATGGGAATAACTATGATTTTTGGAGTGAGGATGAAGTTGTTTTTGCAGTCTCAAGGATTTGATGTTTGGCAAGCTGTGTTGAATGAATACAAAAATCCATCGACTATTCCAACAAATGCCACGGGTAAAAAACTATATGAATTAATTCCAAAGGAATGTATGCAATTCTTGGAGGCTTGGAAGATTCCAAATTTGTTAAAGTAATGCACTGTGAGCCAGCAAAAGACTTATGGGACAAACTTAAAAATATTTATGAAGGAGATGCTAAGGTAAAGAATGCTAAACTAAAATATTATAGGAGTTAATTTGAAAGCTTAAAGATGGAGGAAAATGAAGATATAGCAACCTATTTCTTACGCATTGATGAAGTAGTTAATACCATGAGAGGTTTAGGAGAAAAGATTAAAGATACCAATATTGTGTAAAAAGTACTTAGATCTTTACCTGTAAGATTTAACTCAAAAGTATCTGCTTTAGAAGAAAGAACTGATCTTGATACTTTAGAAATGGATGAATTGCATGGAATACTAACAACGTATGAAATGAGGACTTCTAGTGACAATCCTTCCAAGAAAGAAGCAAATTTCAAGGTAGCAAAGAGAGACAAGAAAAAAATTGAAACTGAAATCGACAATCATCAAGACTCAGAAGAAGATGTGGAAGAAGCTAACTTTGTCAAAAATCTAAGAAGAGGTAGTGGCAAGTACAAACGTAAACTTCCCCTCAAATGTTTTGATTATGGTAGAATAGGACAATTTGCTTCCAAGTGTCCTTTCAATAAACATTCTGATGGTGAAGAAGAAAGTAATAGAATTACTAAAGAATAAAAGAAACCAGTTCAAAGAAATTATTATAAAAAGAAGAGTCTATTCATAAAAAATGATAGTGATTCGTCAAATATATATCGAAGTGATGAAAGCTCAAACATTAGACTGCTTATGGATTTAGATAATAAAAAATGATAGTGATTCGTCAAATATATATCGAAGTGATGAAAGCTCAAACATTAGACTGTTTATGGCTTTAGATAATCATAATGATAAATTTATTGAAGAAGAAGATGCTGAAGTTGATTTAGAAGCATAACTTGTAAATGCACCGACTAAACTTAGAAAGACAAGAAGGGAATATAAGTCTCTTAAGGAAGAAATAAAGAAACTTGAAGATGACTTACAAGAATCTAGCAAATTGATAGAAAGTACTGGGTCAATGATAATTGATTTTAAAATTAAAATAGAAGAGGCTAGATTAACTCAAAAAACATTAAACAAGTTGCTTATAGAGAAAAATAAAGGCAATGAGTGTCTGAACATTGAAGTTGTTTCATTAAGAAAGAATTTGCAAGAGAGTAACATGAATAGTAGTTCAAAAATTCTAAATCATATTACAATTGTCAAAAATCCACTAATGACAAGACTGGAATAGGGTATAAATCATAAACTACTAATGCGAGTAAAAGCTCTAACAAGACTAGAATAGGGTATAAATTAGAGACGACTAATGCAAGTACAAGCACAACTCTTGAGAAAACAAGAACATGGCAAAAGAATACCAATATGCAGATTGGATCAGCAAAGAAAGAAAGCAATCAGATTTCAACAGTTCGAAGAAGAATTTATGACAGGTATCAAAATAGATTTGATGGCTATTTTTTTTTCTGCTATAAGTATGGACCTAAATCCGTTTTCTGTAATGGTTTGTTAAGAAATAGAATTGCATGGAACAACTATGGTATATCTAGATCTAAGTATGGAAAAATAACTCAAAACATTGTGAACAATTCTTACAATAGTTTTTATGTCTTAAGTTACCTTGAACTTGAATGTTACTAATGCAATAACTTTGGGCATATAGCAAGAAACTGCCCTATAATCTTCTCAAAATCTACTACAAGTAAATACACAGATCTAAAAACTAAATGCTGGAAAAAGAAAAGTCAATACCTAATCATTGAAGATTGTAAGCTTGTTTTTCAAACAAACCATAAAGTTAAGTGGTCTATTTTGTTAGAAAACAGGACCGCGGAGCAATAAAAGATATACAGTTAAATCATTAAACAAGATGCAAAACACATTAAACATATTACAGAGAGACACAAATATAACGTGGTTCACCCAAATGATGGGCTATGTCCACAAAGAAATTGCCAGACCTTTTATTACAGTCCAGAAAGATGAAGGGATACAACCTGCAGCAAAACCGCTGCACTTCCTCTTCACGCTCTCTCAGTCTCTCTCACACAATCAAAGAGATTATTTACAATGTAATAATACCATACATTGCCGTGTTACAATGCTTTCTTTTATAGGGGAAAAATACCATGGGAAAATACTATGGTTAACCCAATACCATGGGTCTGCATAAATGTTGGCCAACACACGTCCCAAAAAATTTCTCGGGGGCTCCGCCCCAGAACCCCAAGGCAGGGGGAATGAGTGTATAGTACACCTAGGTTACAAACACGACTGAATAATATCTCTAGATCTGGAAGATCAGGCTCCACAACCAACATGTTTAGAGTGGGTGTTTAAAACACATGATAGGTAGAAAACATAATTTTATTACTTTAGATGAAGCAAAGAGGGCACAGTCACATTTGGTAATGAACAATCAGCTCGAATAATTGGAAAAGGCACTGTGTGTCTAAATAATAAAAACATACTGGCTAAAAATGTTTTATTGATTGAAGACATGGAACATAACCTATTAAGTGTAAACCAAACATGTGATAAAGGGAATTTTATGATATTTGATTCCAAGCATTGTCAAATAAGAGATGTCAAAACAAATCAGTTAAGGAAAATTGTTGAATCTATATATGTCAAGATTGATGAGTCCTCATCCTTGAAATAAAAAACTGAAAAGAAAGATTATCAAATATATGACAAACTTGAGGAGGAAGAAGAAGCAAGTGATAAAAAGGAAACTAAATCAGTAAATATTGAAAATATGACTCCTACTTTGTTACATGGTTGAACTCCATCTAAAACTCCAAGTAAAAGGATACAAAGAAATCATCCTGAAGATCAAATAATTGGTGATATAAATGCAGGTGTTGAGACAAGAAGAAAAAGGAAAGAATCAATTACAAATCAAGAACATGTATCATTAATTTCTTTATTTGAACCCAAGAGTGTTGAAGAAATAATTAATGATGAACATTGGGTAAAAGCCATGAAAGAAGAGTTAAGTCAAATAGAAAAGAATGAAACATGGGAACTTGTTCCTTGACCTATAGACAAAAATATTGTTGGGTATAAGTGGGTATTCATAAACAAGTTAGATGAAGCAGGTAATGTGACTCGAAACAAATCTAGACTGGTTTGTAAACGTTATGCTTAGGTAGAAGGCATAGATTATGGTGAAACTTATGCTCATGTTGCAAGGATGGAAGCAATAAGATCAATTCTAGCTTATGCTTGTTCTAAATGAATTAAAGTTTATCAAATGGATGTCAAGGCGGCTTTCTTAAATGGTGAACTAGAAGAAGAGGTTGGCATGGAACAACCAGAAGGATTTCAGTTTGAAGCAGAAAATTATGTTTACAGGTTAAAGAAAACTCTGTATGGGCTAAAGAAAACTCTGCATGGGCTAAAGAAAGCTCCACGAGCTTGGTATTCTCGACTTGGTAAATATCTAAGGAAACAAGGATATAGAAAAGGAAATATTGACAATAATCTCTACGTTAAAGAAGAACATCATAACTTGATTATTGTTGAAATATATGTAGAGGGTATTATGTTTAGGAGTGATAATGATCAACTTACAAAACAATTTGTACAAAGTATGCAAAATGAGTTTGAAATGTCTATGCTTGGTGAATTAAAGTTTTCTTAGGCCTCCAAATTTCATAATATGTTGAAAGGCATTTTTATCTATCAATCCAAATACATAAATGAAATGTTAAAGAAATTTCAAATGCAAGATTGTAAACCAGTAGGAACTCCCATGGTCACTGGATGCAAGTTAAGTAACACATATGACTCTAAGAATGTTGAGCAGAAAATATATAGATCTATGATTGGTAGTCTATTATATGTAACAACTACAAGGTCGAATGCTATGAATGCAGTGTGCTAGGTTGCTCAGTTTCAATCCTCTCCCAAAGCTTCTCATTTGCTTTCAGTTAAGAGGATCCTCATATATCTAAAACGAATAGCAGATTATGGCTTATGGTATCCCAAAGGTAACAATCTTGATTTATATGCTTTTACTGATGCAGATTGGGCAAGTTGTGTAGATGATCAGAGATGTACAAGTGGGGCAACATTTTATTTGGGAGGATGCTTGGTAAGTTGGTCTAGCAAGAAACAAGTAGCAATATCTCTTTCTACTACTGAAGCAGAATACATTGGTGCTGCAAATTGTTGCACACAGGTAATGTGGATGAAACAAATGCTAACAGATATACATGTCACCTATGATGATCCTGTTCCTATTTTCTATGACAATACAAGTGCCATTAGCATTTCTAAGAGCCTAGTTATGCACCCAAAAACAAAACTTATTCCAATTAAGTTTCATTTTCTCAGAGAGCTGGTTTTAAGCAATCTTATCAAGTTGGAGTATGTTGGCACACAGAGTCAAATTGCTTACATATTCATTAATCCTTTACCTCAGCTGCAATTTGAAAATCTCAGGGAACAATTAGGTGTTTGTTCTATGTAATCTCTTTCATTTTGTTATCAAAGTGATGAACAACCAGTTATAATTATATATCATATTTGCATATTTATGATTATAGAATTCTATTGGGGGCTTCTCTGCTATACTAATTTTTGGTTCAACTTTTAGGTGGTTCTTTTTAGTCTTGATAATTATTAGTTTCTACACATATTGGTTACAACTTGCACCGGTATATTCACACAGATTGGTTACATCTTGCACATGTATATCCAGGCACATGGATTTGTGTTAGGGGGGGAATTATTGGTTCTTACGAGTTGATTTGTCGTCGATGTCAAAGGGGGAGAACATGTATATGTTTTCCATCAATGACAAAGGGGAAGTTTGTTGTTAAGATTTAATGAGTTTGTTTGTCATTGATGTAAACATAGTGTTTGTTGGTCAGTTGAATGAGTACATGAAGAGTTGAATGATCAATTTGTCATTTATATAAACATGTCATTGATGTAAACATACATTCATATAAATTTATTTAAAGAATGCCTAAGCTATATGCTGAGCTATCAAATTTATGATTATATCATGTTAAGCTATCAAACTTATGATTCAATGCCCAAGCTATATCTTGAGCTATCTAACGTATGATTCTAACATGTTAAGCCATCAAACAATAGAATTCCAAAGTTCTTTTCTAACATAAATTTGAAATAATTAGTGCTGCCCAAAAATTATTAGCGCTGACAAACAATTAAGGGTTTCACGTTTTGGCCAAAACAATTTGAATCTCTGTCTTGAGTGGTTTACACAGTTACGATAATTGTATCTAACTGTTTAGATGTGTGTATGTGCTGCAAGATAAAAGAAAGGAAAATGTGAACTCAGTGTAGGAGGAAACTTAGAATACTCTATCTTGAATGAAGAAAACACGAACTTGGTTCTTAGCAATGAAGAAAATGCAGAAACTTCTTAGCAATGAAGAAAATGCAGAAGCTTCTTGGTAATGAAGAAAACACATAAGTGTCTCAACAATGAATAAAATGCAGACGTGACTAAACAATGAATGAAGTGTAGAAGAGGTTGATACTTGAGTTGACTACGTTGGGTAAAATGAATAAATTGGTATGTGTTGAATTTTAGTGATAAATCAACACATGTTGAATTATATGAAAGCTTTAGGTGTTGTATTGTAAATTTATTTTTGACAAAGTTGGTATTGTTTGAATTGAGTACTTATGTTGTGCGTTGAGACAGAGGAAGCATTGTGTAGATCTTTGGTTTGAATACACTTCATGTATGTGCTCATAAAATTGTGGTTTCATTAATAAAAAAAGAAAGTAGTCTACATGATCTGTATTATGTTGAGAGCAATTAAGATACTGAATAAAAAAATGAGAAATAATTTATATCACCAGCATTGAAAGTTCTGAGTCTTATATAAAATACTTGATGCATAAATGGAGATGTTTTGAGATAGAATTACAGAGTTCTTTTGACAGAGACAAGTTGGTTTTTGATAGAAAGTTTTTGACACAGATGATTTTGACAGGATAGTTTTGGCAGAGATGGTTTTGACAGGATGGTTTTAACAGAGAGGTTTTGATAGGATGGTTTTAACAGAGAGGTTTTGACAGGATGGTTTTAACAAAGAGGTTTTGACATAATTATATTTGAATTTTTTTACATTTGATACAGATTTGGTTTGAAAATCGAATGGTAACATATTTGAGGAAGGGAGGAGCTGGAGAATACTACAAGTCATTAATACAAGTTGATGCTTGTAAAAAGAATGAGTAGAAGCTTCTTTTTAGTGGAAGATGGAGAAACATAGGTAGTTGCCTCATTTAAGCTATTAACTCAAATAAAATTGATGTATTAAGAAGTTGATGCTTGCCCTACATCTAAAGCAAGAGGTTTTTTCCCTTTCTGGGTTTCCTCATGAAAAAAATTGTGTCTCGGTGTTTATGGATTGATTCATTGCTTTGTCTTATTCAAAGAGGGATAAAAAAAAAAAACATAAATTCTTGTAACTAATTGATTCACCGCCCCCCCTCCCCCTACTCTCAGTTAGTTTGTCTTATCCAACAAAAGCATATTTGGAAACCACTTGTCAGTGCACTTAAACATATGAAAATGAAAAAATAAAAACAATAGAATGAGACAAAATGAGATAGGACAAGACAAAGTTAGCTCGTTAATTCAGAATGACCTTGTCACTTGTGCAAGATACTATAGAAACAAAATCAATGCACCGCGACTATTAATTTCTCATGATCACAAGTACTATGGAGAAATCAAAGACTATTTTTATGTAACAGAGGTCCAAAACAGAGGTAGTGAACATGACCATGGTTTGATTTGGATCAAATCAACACCAATATATGGTACAGAAAAAATGCCAATGTAGAAAAATTTGTGGATAAGTATCTGTCAACAAACTCATCAACTCTTTCAAATGACATTAGGACAATGCAACAACATCGCCACACAAAGAGTTGTAAGAAACATATAAATTCCAACTATAGATACAATGTTCCTGTTCCTCCAATGAAAACAACCAAGATACTTGAACCACTTGTCTTCGATAACAATAATACAAAATCCAATGCAAAACTCATATTTGTCGCAATAAGCGATAATACCTATGACAAAAACTATACATTTGATCAATTCATATTTGCTGCAATAAGCGATAATACCTATGACGAAAACTATATATGGTTCGGTTTGAGCTTTTGGCCTTAGATTCACCCTTGATTTATCATTTCTTGCTCCTTTGGGTGGTTACTCTTCCAGCCATATGGGGGATCTGTTAATGTCTTCTACATTGCATATCTATATCAATCATGTTTGTTTTTCAAAAGTTGCCTCCCTCATTACCATGTTGTGCTCACTATTCAAGGACCTCTAACCTATGTCGGCCATTTTGCATTGTGCCTTGACTTTTCTGTGTCGACCATCCCTGATATTGATCTATGTCATCTTCTTTCATAACATTCCAGTCTTCCAGTTTACTCATGTGCGTTGATTAAGAGTTCATTAATGCCTTCCTTCTCACAAGTTTCTTCCCATTGAATTCAACTCATCTTACTATGGGAAGAGAAATTAGAGTTATGGATAGTACCTTGGGATCCATTTTCATTACTAGTGGTCTCCCCTATGTTTGTTATCGGTTCACCTTCTAAACCGGTAATCCGACGGTATCCTCCATGTTCGACTTCACATTATTCATTCACATGGTTAAGACTCGTACTTATGATTGAATTTGGATGAAGACCTTAGGCTTTTAGCTAACACGGCCTAAGTTGCACAAGATCACATCATCCTTTGTGACATAACTCTAGCTTTGAAGATCTATCTTTGTACTTATGTGGTTCTGATCCACTTTGTAAACCACTCATGGCCATTTGGTCCTTTTCAGATGATGTATATGTATACAGCAGGCCTATATTGTATTGGATCTCATATTCCACATTGTTTAATGTGTATTCAACATGGCATCTTATTAGTGATGATATTGTAAAATGACCTCCTATATGTCTGTTTTAGATACTTTCTTGCAGCCTTGATTATGGGTTCTCCGCGTTCCTTTTTTCTGATGTAATGTATTTCGACCATCTTTTTTCCCTCTGACCTCATACATTAGGGGGAATTTGTTACCCTTAAATCAACACTTCTTTGTCCGAGTGACGATACTAAACTTTTTGTCACACAAAAGGACAAATGGATTGAAGAGCCAATTTGTTATAGATGACTCACCACTCATGGTTTACTCCAACTTTGTCTATGTTTGTCATAAGCTTAAGGTATAAACGCATGTGGAACTATAGCAGCTCGCGTTCCAAACGCTAGTTGATTGTGTACAACTAGCGTTTTTCCCCTAAAAAGTTGTACACACAGGTTTTATAAGGGAAACTCGCATGTCACATGCAGGTTGCCTTTGTTCCACTCGCATGTCCATCAAAATTAGTTAAAAATAAAAAGAGATCAATTAGAAGGCAGTGGAGTTCGGTTTTATAACTTCCCCACCTTCCCCAACTGCCTTAGACTCGCAACTGCTATTCTCGTTTTGTCATAAAAAGATGAGAGAGGTTAGAAGCAAAGGGGAGAACAATTAACCTAAGATTATGCTGGAGGATTTTGGTTAGAAACGAGGACCAAGGAGACCTAGGTCATGGTTTCAAGGAGTCAATGTCAGACTGAGGTATAATTGTATTTGTTTTAAGTTATTTGATTAATAAAGAGATATTCCCTTTCCACTAATTTGTGTATACTTTTTAATCTTTAATGAAGCATGTTAATATATTCTTAGTTCAATTTTAAGCTTAAGTCTCTTTCTTATACATGTTTCATGCTTATGATGGTCAAAAGTGTTTGAGGAAGGTATCTTTTCTTGGAGGTCTTGGAGTAGCAGATTGAAGTTTGGTTTGAATGAAAGCAAAGCTAGGACCAAACTTCATAAATAAGGTATACAGTCTTCATCACCAAACCCTATTTTATTTCTCTTACAAAATATGCTTGTTTGAGTTTACTTTGCAGTTGTTTCAGTCTGAATATGATTCAGTACATTAGTGACCTCCCTAACCCCAGTCATATAAATCATTATTAACAGTGGGTCTATCACATGGATGGTATTCAACTTGAGAGTTCCTATAGAGCATCCAATCTCTACATTAATGGAGCCCAAGGTGCCTACCACAGTCACCATTTTTTATGATTCCAAGTTTTTTACGGTCTAGTTGTTTATGTAATTGGTACATAGGGATTGCTAGATTTCTAGTAAATAATGTATAGCAATATAGTATGTATGCTTGTATGCCTAGTCTGCTTAGGCAATATATCTATAACTTATATAGGAAGAAGGTATTAAATCATGGTCTTTTGTTGAACTGGACTCCCGATGACAAACTGTGGCTTTATGAATTTCATATTTCCCTAATGGAAAACCAACCACATTAAGAAAATGTATTTTTTTTTTTATCTCATAATATAATTTAGAATCTAACTTACAAAAAAAACATAACCTCTCTTCTTTTTATCCCCTGCCAAGGCAAGGATACACCAACAGATGGTTTGTCAAAGTCTTTTGACTTGTAATATTTGCAAGTTTTCCACAAAATTTTTTCCAAAGTTTTCAAAACTTAAAAAAATGTTATTAAACTTCATAATTTTTACTTTTTAAAATCTGAAAATCTGATTTTTTGATTGGTTTGATGGGACATAAATCCATGGAGAAGTGCTCTTAATTAACATAATTAAAAATTAAATAAAATTAATTTATAAAAGAAAAAATGTGGTAGGAAAAATTGTCATGTCCTTACTCCCAAGTTGTACAATGTCACATCATAATACAACGGGGCTCATGGAAGCACAATTCAATAGTCCTCCAATTGTTCTCTCCATTTTTGAATTTTCTACCGCAAATGTGTCAGGCTATATTGTAATGATCCAGTTAGATATGATTGGTCATTAACTATTTCTTACAAGAAAAATATTCAAACAAACTATTGGGGCAAGGAGTTTGAACTAATTAATTGATCAAATATCAGGGAAGGAGATCCAACCAAGGAAGGGAGAGGGTTATAAAAGGTTAGGTTCCTATGCACAATGTGTTGAGTCCATTTATGTTTTGAGCATCAGCTAGGATGGAATCTACTCTAAGGCTTCTTTCCCAACATATGCAAACTAAAACCTTCACTCCTAGAGACCAATGAAGAAGGATATTGAATCAAGGAAGCTTAATAATCTCTGTTGTGGTATTATATAGCAGAAAAAACAAGTTTATGTAGGTCTGAAATAGAATTGGGAGGTTGTAAGGTTTGCACAATCCAAACTAGTCTTTTGGACTACTCAATTGGGTTAACTTCTGGGCTTCACAAACACTTGAATATGGTCACGAATTCTTAATTTAAGGCATGGGAATTATCTAACAGCGTGTTAATGAACTATTATAACAAGAATGAAGAAATTCGTGGAGATTTGATTGTTTAATGCCAAAACCATCGATTGTCATCATGTGCCAACCTATCCACCTCAATTCATATTAATTTATTTATGAAAAATAAAGGAAATAAAACAAAGTAGGCTTACTTTCAACTTTAATCTAGAAAAAAATTAATCCCAAATGAATTAGTATATTTTTCCTTAACCCATATGGATTAGATGGGTTAGGCCTTGGTCATGACATATAAGGAAGGGACATGATAGTACTCCCTTCCCAATATTGTTTGCCCACAAGCAATTTCAGACTCATATGTTGCAAGATATGCTCTCTTTCCTAAGTTGCATCCTCACTAAGATGTCCCCTACATTGCACCAAGTATTCCTTGAAAATTCTGCTACTCAGCCTTCTCTCTCTCATCTGCAAAATATTATCTAGGACCAACACTAAATTCCCCTCATCATCAAGGGGAGGCAATTCCTTTGAAACCACAACTTGTTGCCCCACTACCTTCTTGAGGTAGGACACATGGAAGACATTATGTATTTTACTTTATAGAGGCAACTCTAGTTCATAGGCCTCTTCACCTATCTTCTTCAAAATTTTGTACGGCCCATATAATCTTGGCTACAATTTCTCATCCCCCTTTGCTTTCAGTGAATATTTCCTATAGGGTTGCAACCTCAGATAAATTAAGTCACCTTCTTGGAAGGATCTCTCAGTTCTATGCTTATCTACATTCATCTTCTATTGATTTTGTGCAACTTGGAAGTTCTCCTTGAGTGTTCGGAGTATGCCTTGACTATCTTGGAGCCAAAATTTATCCTTTTATATCTTGTAGTTCCCAAATATCAAAATTGTAAAGTGGGGGCATCATAACCATATAGAGATTTAAAGGGTGACATATTGATGGATATATGGAAAGTAGTGTTATAGCATAATTCTCCTAAATGTAGCCAAGTGGACCATGCCTTATGTTGCATGGAAACACAATTTCTAAGGTAACCTTCAATCCACTGATTCACCCTCTCTGTTTGGACATTAGTCCGAGGGTGATAGCTTGTTCTTAGTTAATCTGATTTTGTTCCCACCAACCTCAATACTTCTTGCCATAAATTACTAATAAATTAGTTGTCCTTGTCACCGACTATGGACTTGGGCATGCCATATAGTTTGAACACTTGGTTGGCTGCAATATTCGTTGTGATAGAAAAATAATTCCAAATTATTCAATCTATCAACTACAACGAAAATACAGTCTTTACCTTGACTCTTGGGTAGACCGGTGATGAAGTCCATTAACACAATTTCCATTTTTTGTTCTAGAATGGGTAGTGATTGTAAGAGTCTAGTTGTATGAGTATGTTCCACTTTGTTTTGTTAGCATGACACACATGTTCTCACATTATCCATCAAATCATTCTTTAGGCCCTTCCAAGAGAACCTTTCTCTCACCTTCCTGTAGGTTTTCAAGAAACCTAGATGCCCAACTAGTGGCGCATCATGAGCTTTTTCTAGAATCTTCTTCTTTAAGGTTGATTCTGTGAAAAAGAAGATCCTATATTTCTAGTATATGACATCATTAAGGATATTATAGTCATAATTATGTATCATCCCATCCAGCAACTCACATTCAAAATGGTTCTTTGAATATTTTATTGCTAGTTGTGTCTTCCAATCATCATGAATTTTATGTACTGCAAGAGTTGGCTTTCTAAAGAGAGCATCAACAACCACATTAGAATTCTCATTCTTATATTCAATATCAAAATCAAAATCTTGGATTTTACTCACCCACTTATGTTGCCTATCATTGAGCTCCTTTTGTGACATGAAGTGCTTTAGACTATTATGGCCAATCCTGATGACAAATCTAATCCCTACTAAATATTGTCTAAACTTAACAAGTGCATGCATTATAGCCAATATATCGTTATCATACATGGAATAAATCCTTTCACGAGGCTAGAAATTCCTACTTTAAAGGAAATTGGGTGTTTATTTTGCATTAAGACAACCCCAATTATTTATTTTGCATCACATTCTATAACAAATGGTTGTGAAAAACATGGCAATGTAAGAACATGACAACTAATATTTCCTCTTTCATTAGCTTGAATGCTTTCTCTGCTTCTTTTGACCATCCAATCCCCCTTCTTAGTGAGATATTTTAATGGGGATGACAACTTGGAGAATCCTTTGACAAACCTCTTATGGTAAGTACATAAACCAATGAACCCTCTCAACTTCATGATATTCTTTGGACTAGGCCAATCGAAGATGGACCAAATATTCTCCATATGAACCTTAACTCCTTCTTGACCAATCACATGACCAAGTTATAGGATCTCAGTCATCCTACACTTGCATTTGGACAGCTTAGCATAAAAGGATTGATCATCCAATATAGTTAGTATTGTGTCCAAATGGTGGAGATGTTCATCCCAAGTCTACTATAAATTACAATATCATCAAAGAATACTAGAACAAACTTACTGATTTTTTTTTGAAGACTCTGTTCATATAGGTATGGAAGGTGGTTGGTGCATTAGTCAAGCCAAAAGACATGACTAGAAATTCGAAGTGCCCATAATGACACCGCAATGTTATCTTCTAAATATCTTCCTCCCTCATCTGAATTTGGTGGTATCCAGAGTAGAGATCAATCTTTGAAAAGTATTTAGCTCCATGCAGTTCCTCCATCAGTTCATCTATCCTTAGCATATGATATATGTTTTTGATGGTATTTTTATTGATAGCTCTTTAGTATATACACATGTGCATGGACCCATCCTTTTTCTTGACAAGGACTACAGAGGATACAAAAGGACTTGAACTTGGTCGGATGAAACCCCAAGTCAAGAAATTATTTGATGGTTCACTATATTTCATCCTTGAATATTTTTGGATGCTTATAAGGATGAACTTTGATAGGTGATGTGCCTATCTCCAACTCAATTTTTTACTCCACTTCCCAGTCCGGTGGCTTACCATGTGGAAGGTCCCCAAACACCTTTTTGTGCTTTCGAAGCAGCTTCCTAATGTCTTCGATGTATTACGATATATACAAAGTAGTGCCTTGAGTGATGATCAGGCACTCAACATCCCATTCAATGTCTCCGAGCCTCAAAATGTATCTCATATTATGTGCAAAAACTACTTGCTTTGGATAGGTGTTGATACCCCTCATGGAAACCACTTTTCCACCAGCATCTTGAAACTTTATAATTTATGGTGTGCTCCCCAATGGAGTACAACCATTGAACTCCCAAGACCAAATTAGTATCATCCACATTAACTACAAAAAACTATCAATCACAGTGTAGTCTCCTACGGTCACTTGAAGATTTGGAATCCATTTAGTACAATCCATAAAATGATTGCCTGGTATAATCACAATGAATCCTTCAAATTTTTCAATGGAAACTTCCTTCTTTCAACTAATGAGGCATCAATGAAATTATGGGTAGCACCTCCATGCATTAGGACAAAGACTGCTTGCCCTTGAACCACTCCCTTGAATATGAGAGTGTGAAAGTGAGTCACTCCTATAAATACTGCAATTTTACTACCATCTGGAGGAAGCTCTTCATCTACAGTTTCATAGGCTCCTTCTACATCTACTAGTGCCTCCTCTTCCTCTTCAGCTTCAATTTCTGAAAAGACTTCAATATAGTGTGTTTTTCCCTTAGCACACTTGTATCTAGGAACCCATGGTTCCTGGCAAGTAAAACACAACTTCCTTCTTCTCAATTCATCTCGATCTTTTGAGAAGGTAGCTTTCTTGAAATTTCCAGAAGGGCTCTTCATGGGAGGTTTTTTACTCTTGTATTGAGTAGAGACATGGGATTTAGGTGGAAATCTTGTCCTTGGGGTTGCATCTTGCAGATCCATTTTCCTACTCATTCCATCATTCAAAGTTGGGGGTTTGTAGGATTTCACTAAGACTTTCAAAGGCTCAACTAAACCGTCAATGAAAAGGAGGACTAATCTAGATTCAAATATATGAGTGACCATTATAGCCAACTTTTGGAACTTGGAGATGTAGTCTTCAGGAGTTCCAGTTAACTTTACTTGTGCAAGCTCTCTAAATGTAATCTCTGGATCCTTCCAATCAAACCTCTCAGCTAGCCTCCTGGTGATTTCTTCATAGGTTGTGACTTGATCATGGCCACGAGTTTTCATGCCATGAAACACCAATCGTTGGCTTCACCATCCAAATGTAGAGTAGCCATCTTGATGGCATCTCTTCTCAGACATAGGATTTAACTAGAAATAGGTATCTAGCTTTTGAACCCTGGAGCTTGCAGTACACTTTGATGACCCATTACAGTATGGCAGAGTAATCTTCCTAGTAACATTCCTTAGCTCAAAATTTTGAGCAGGAATTTGAAGGTTCCTTCTTGGATTTGTTTTATATTAAGCTTCACAAAAATCTTTAAATGGTAAACTATTTTGCATTCTTCACTCAAGGGTTGGTATTCAACATACCGATCTTCCCATAAAGCAACTAACTCAATCTGCACTTCATGCTCTTTCTTATGTTCCTCCACAAACTTGGGAATAGTAGGGAAAGTATGGCTCTTCATTTTACCCTTGAATTAATTAGGGCTATTGTGTGGTTTTGTCCTTAAAAACACATACCCACCAAGACTCTTCTTTTCACCATGTTGAGAGCCAACATTGCTCCCTTCTCCATCCATGTTTCCTAGCTGTTTAGCCAAGAAATATCTAGTTTCATTTCCATATTGTATGATATTATGAGATATGTCTTGTAACCCTTTCAATATACTTTGAACAAAAATTTTGAACTCATCCCTCTCATCCATGTTTGACATGTTTCTTTCTCCTTGTAGTTTACCTTCAGTGGAATTCACTTCCTCTTCTTCTAGACCTTTGTTCTTTAGATTTGAATTCTTTTTGGGACTCATTAAAAATATAACTCGAGCAAGTTCAGAGGAACATGCTTTGATACCACTATAATGATCCAATTAGATGTAATTGGTCATTAACTCCTTCTTACAAGAAAAATATTCAAACAAACTATTGGGGCAAGGATTTTGAAATAATTAATTGATCAAATATCAATGAATGAGATCCAACCAAGGAAGGGAGAAGGTTATGAAAGGTCGGGTCCCTATGCAGAATGTGTTGGATCCATTTATGTTTTGAGCATTAACCAGGCTGAAATCTACTCCAAGGATCCCGAGATTCCCAAGATATGCAAACTAAAACCTTCCCTATTCACTTCCCAGAGAGAAATGGTGAAGGAGATTGACTTAAGGAAGCTTGCATATCTCTCTTGTGGTATTATATAGTACCAAAAACAAGTTTATACAGGTCTAAAATAGAATTGAGAGGCTTTAAGGTTCACACAAGCTAAACTAGTATTTTGGACTGCTCAATTGGGTTAACTTCTGGGTTTCACAAACACCTGAAGATAGTCACGAATTCTTAATTTCAAACATGGGAATTCTTTAACAACATGTTAATGAACTATTATAACAAGAATAAAGAAAATTCGTGAAGATTTGACTTTTCAATACTAAAACTATCCACTATCAACATGTGTTGCCCTATCCACCTCAATTCACATTATTCATATTAATTTATTTATAAAAAATAAAAGAAATAAAACAACTTAAGATTACTTGCAACTTTAATCTAAACAAAAATTAATCCCAAATCAATTAATATCTTCTCCTTAACCCATAGGGATTAAATAGGTTAGGCCTTCGTCATGACATTTTAAAAGGGACATGACATGTATGTATTTGAATTCATTGTTTTATGAGTAGGATAGTGACTATCAGGATAGGCTATTCGTTTAGCAAACTGCTTGTTGCACTGGTCACCTTGTCAATTGCTCGTCGTCTGATGCCTCCAGCAAGCCTGGCAAGTGGCGATTGTAGCCATTTAATTGTTAAAGTTTGAATTTATTTGGAAATTTGATCTCTAAGCAAATAAAATTATGTAAATCTAAATTAAAAAAAAAAAAAACTAAAAACTAATTGTTACAAGATATATGAATGATGTAAAATTTCTATCAACTTTTTTTGTTAAGTTTGTAATCATAAAAAAGATTCAATTTTAGCCCCAAGGGTTATCTCAAATGGTAAGACGTGCGTACACTCTCTCGGTTCAGGGGGAGGTCACAGGTTCGAGCCTTGAGTCCTCTGGGGTTAGGCCTTCTGCTAGGATGGCCGGCGGTTTACCACCTCTACCATCCACGAATGTGAGTAAGTATTGTTGAGTTTCCCATGGATCTTTCCATGTGAAAAAAAAAAAAAAAGATTCAATTTTTTGGTTGAATTTATAGTCATAAGAAAGATTATTTCATTACCAAATTAGATGAGTCCTTAATGACCTGTTGATGACGTGTCCATTAAAAACCAAACCCCGCACATCTTACAGGGATCCAACAAAGCTCGTCTCATGTTGTAATTCATGAATCACCAACTGCCATTGGATCACATCACCCACATTTTGCAGCTGCCTCCATACGTGGATAAGACTCAGCCTTGTCATGCTCCAAAGCAACGTAAGCTAAACAAGACAAGGTAAGCTAAAATTTAGACTATTTGGCTAAAATTCAACGGAAATTGTTTAAAGGATAGTAATAGAGTGTCCTAAATCTATTTTTGCAATAAAAATTACAATTTTAACACTCAAAAATCTCATTTTCAACAACAAATTGTATTGCTGGATTCCGGTCAAACTTGCCTGAAAAGGTGCAAGTGGTCTAGAGATTAGCCAACTCCCAAGTCGAGTTTATAGAACTTATACCAACTTTCCAAAATGTAGAAATGTTAATTTAAAAAAAGAGGATTCCAAAAATGTAAATACTAGCATGTCTACATAGTTTGTTGTTGGATCAGGTTGATAGGGATCAAATTGTTGACAGATAGTGATGGAATCCAAGACAAATTGGAAAAAAAAATTTATACCTCATTTTCTTCTAGTTAAACGAGTACAAATCTAAGTTATCCAATACTAGCTACATGTTATCAGGGCATTCTTCTTGTTATCCATTTATCAACTATCAATTATTTTTATATTCTTTTTTTAATCTCACATTCTTCTAGTTATCTATTCTTTTTTTAATCTCACATTCTTCTAGTTATCTGTCATGAAGTGTTTGTTATCCATTCATTAGGCCTGAGTTATCTATGCTTATCCATTCAGCAACTACCAATTATTTTTTGCCTATAATTTTTTATTTTGAATTTTGAAGACTACCATATAATCAATCTCCATAATACACTTGTCTCATCCTCTTTCGTAGATGAAAAAACATAGACGGTAGTCCACTCCAAATCTCAAATAAAGATGCCTATCAACCTAATAACAACATTTTGAGGCGTGTATTGTAATACCAAAAATATTCCAAACCATAAATCGCTAGAATCAACCTTACACTCTCAAATTACTTGGCATGGCAATAACTCATCCATAATATGGTATGATCCACTCAACAATTGATTTTGGAGTTGTCTAAAGAGGGAGGGGACTTTTTGACCTCTGTTTACTGCTGGTTTTTACCAGTTTTTTGCCATGAATCTTCAAGGAATTTTCAAAACGTTCAAAAACATTGCTAGATCTTACAAAGTGTGGGTGTTTGGGGGTTTTCATATCCACCTGATTTCATTTTTGAGCTTAAAATTGTCCAAAAAACAACAAAAATTACAAATTTTGTAGATTAAATTCACCTGATTCCTACAGAAAATCAGCCTGAAAATCAAAAAGTCCCTTTGTTAGACAACTCCATTGATCTTGGCTATCTCTTCTCATGAATGGCAATATATATATATATATATATATATATGATATTGTTTATTTCCAATTTTTTGTCCCATTCTTGTGGCTAGATGAAAAAGCATAGGTCTTAGTCACAACAAATTTCAAATAAAAACGACTATCATAATCAATTCGAAAAGATGACTCAAAAAATGTTAATATCAGATCCATAAATACAATTGATTAAGCACTTCGCATTTTAGGCAGGTTTTTTTTAATATTTTAGAAAAGTTCCAGTAAAGCTTTACCTGTTAGAAAAGTTATTTTTGGATCTCGCTATAATTATAACCCAGCTTTATCAAAATAAAGATTCACAACACTTAATTATTAAATATATTCTCAAAGTTCTCAACATTCATCTCAAAAGCATAAAGCTGCTCATCTGGGACTGAAAGAAAATAAAAATATACATCAATTCCAGGTGAACGAATTTTTGTATTTATCGGAAAGAAAATAAAAATGTAGGTGAATGACAATTATTCCAATCATATCTAAGTGAACAAATTGTTGTAAATTATCCTTCTTGTTGTGAACAAATTGTTGTAAATTATGCATGTTTTATATAATGTTTCTTCTTATTTAAGAATTATTTTTAAATAAATAAATACATTCTGATCAATTTACGTGCAACCACATTTAAACTGCACTTAAATTTGGGCTAAAATTGCTTTTGGTTTAATTATATAACGAATGGAATTGGATCTACACGAGCTCTAAAAACCTCACAAAACATTAATCTTTTCCTCGCAAAAGTTGTAAACCATTAACTATGTGTTTTCCTACCAAAAAGGGGCAGCGCCGTCACATCCTGCACAGCAGAGGCACCGCCTGACGGCGAAAAATACATTAGATGCCATTGCGCATTAAATGCGACCCATCGCACTGTGCGCCGTTGGATCCTTTCCAGATTAAGATCCAACGACGCACAGTGCGAAGACCGTGCATTTAATGCCCAATAGCATGTAATATATTGTTTGCCCCGGAAATCGACACTCACTAACAAATGGACGGCTTCTCCTGGCATTTTGTGAAGGTCAATGACAAGAAAAGGATTATGACCAACAGTTAAATTACTGTTCAAGGCATTTTGTGAAGGTCAAATTACTGTTCAAGGCATTTTGTGAAGGTCAGCGACAAGAAAAGGATTCTGAGGAACACTTAAATTACTGTTCAAATTTTTATAGCCTGTTTTTGCTTCTTATTTTTAATGCATTTGCTTATGTTTTTATGTTTTGAAGCTTGGTTTTGTTCATTTTTTTTTAAATTTTGGTTCTTAGGTTAGTTTTAATTTTTTTTTTTTAATGTTTGTATTTAGGTGATTTCATAGTTTTATTTTTCCAATTTTGATTTTATTTATCGAAATTCATAGTTAGGGGGCTTATAGAATGTTTATATGAACTAAAAGGTCCTAAAACTATCATAAAGTTTTGATCTAGATCATTTAACCAAAGTGAAACCATTGTTATGAGTCGTATTTTTGAAAAATCATTGAAACAGGTTTTCTTGTAGCGCAAGCCTGAAAAAGTTACATACGTGCACTACAAGAAAATCGCGCTGTTCGGAAATCATGATTTTTGATTCAATTTTTTGGAAATTCGCACAAATGAGAGGTCATTCATACTTGGTTAATGGATTTGATATGTGTTTTCATCCAGAACGATCATTCTGACAGGTGTTAATACTTCAAGCAAGTCATCATTAGGGTAAGTTGCGCTGGTCTGGTGCAGAGTAGTGGAGTAATGATAATTAACCATGATGAGGCAAATTCGCCTTGAATAACGCATCTTTTTGAAGCGCATGAAGATCATATGAGTTCGTGGCAAAGTGTTAGCAGTTTGTAATTAAGTTTTAAAGCAGGTCAGAAAATTAGGGCTTTGAGGAGCGTCTGTTTGAAACTATCGTGGTGGTCAGAGGAGGTTTAAAGAATAAAACTGGACACCTAGCAGACAGAAGCACATGATTTTAGCAGCTGAATTCACTGTTCTAATAGGTAGGATGCGAATTGCTCATGTTCCCTGTAGTTGGGTTTTCATTGATAGAAGATCAGTTAGGGATTAAATGAAGAATGCTAGTATATAAGCCTAATTGATACTCAAGGTCGAGTTTTCTCTGTCAAGAAGGTTAAAATATTTCTCAGTCTAAGTGATAAAGTCCAGTTTGGGGGTTTGGTTTTCCAACATAATATTGTCTGTCAAGTTGCTAGGATTTGAATAAGAGTTAGAGTTTGTTTTACTAAAAGAAGCAATTTGACAGTCATTTAAAATGAAAAGAAGTGGTAAAACCAATAGAGCTGAATCTTCAGACATGTCCTGGGTTTAGATTTTTCCAGATTGTGCAAGATTGTTTTTAGAGGCAGGATGGTTAAGCTTTTTTGAGAGAATTGATGGGTATCATACATAAGTCTCTTAGAAATTTGCTCAGTGTTTGGATAAAGACATTGTTACTTTTGATACTTTGAAGTTTAAGTTGACCAGAGAATTGTTAGCAGAAGCTACATGGATCTTAGATGAAGGCGAATACTGGTTTAAAAAAGTGCCTTTCACCTTTGATGCACATAAATACTTACTTCCAGATGTGGTAGCATATTGGGGTAAAGGGGTACATATTCAAAAATTTAAACCAGAATGGATAGAGCCAATCAAAATCCTGCAAAGTTATATCACTTGTGAAGAGAGATTTGCATTTGTTTTCAAGTATGATTTTAGGTTTTTGCAGCATCTCATCCATGAATAAAAAATGAGTCTTCCATTATTTTTCTTTAAAAGTTTACCAAAGATGTCTTGCAGGGTGAAGGAGCATCCAGATCACACTAAACAATCTGTGTTTCATCATGGGCTTATAAAACTAGTCATAAGTACTGTACTTCGAAAGCAGGAGAAAACATGGGAATATTTTCTTTTTTTGTCAGGATTTCAAACAGAGAAGGAAGATCAAACTCAGAAAAGACAGTTGAATAAGGGTCATAATTTAGTCAAAAATTTGAAAAAGAGAGTCACAGTTAATATCGAGGAGGATAATGCACCAGAGAAATCTATGACTCAAGAACATGAAAATGTTGAAGTTGAACAACACATCAATATTGAGAAACATGAAATGTCAAAGGCAGAAGTGAAAGAAATAGAGCCTGTAGAAGCTACTTTTCATGAAGAACAAAACCAATAAGTAAAGGAAAAGGTGAAAAAATAGGAACAAGTTCCTATTACAGTGCAATCTGAAGATGAGGAAAGGTCATTTTCTGATGAAGTTAGGGTTCATACTGAACAGAAGATACAGACACGGTCTGAAGAAGAGGCAATGTCATGAGAGATAAAAAGAAAAGTTGTCCAGCTAGCTTCTATCAAACATCAAGGGAAATTTTTAAGCAGGTTAGGAGAAATTGGAACAGCTTGGAGGCCCAAGACTAGACCAAAAAACAAACTCAGATTGAATATGAAGAAACTATTAAACCCTAAACTAGCTAAAAAGAATATTACAGTAATTGAGGACTCTTCATCTCAGGAAGAATTAGAAGACATTGAAGATAAAAAAAGAAAATGTTCGGGTACACAGGGTACTCCCCGAAGACCGAACACCTTCAAAAACCGCTTCACACAAATAGGTCACAGATCAACACACCGATGTTTGTCACGTGGTTAAAACCCTCGAGAGGGAAACAGTCCACAACCCCAGCCAAATAGCTACTTGGAGCAATTTATTATGCAAAAG
>LPNX010446689.1:495233-613923 GCA_001517045.1 Pseudotsuga menziesii
AGGTCAAAATGGCATCTAGAAAAACCAGTGTCAAGGAGAAAGCTATCCATTTTGGCATACCAAGCTCTAGGAGCTTGCTTAAGGCCATATAAGGATTTCTTAAGGAGACAAACAGTGCTAGAGTTATTCTGAACATATCCAGGAGGTTGTTCCATGTAAATTTCCTCATGTAAATCACCATGTAAGAAGGCAGACTTGAAATCCATTTGATGGACTTCCCAATTATGTAAGGCTGCAAGGGAAAGAACAAGGCGGATGGAGTTCATTTTTGTTACAGGGGCAAAGGTTTCATTGTAGTCAATCCCTTCAACTTGGGAAAAACCTTTGGCAACTAACCTTGCCTTAAGTCTTTCAACACTTCCATTTGATGCATACTTAGTTCTGTAGACCCATTTACATCTGACAAGTTTTCTTCCTTTTGGAAGAGGAATAAGATCCCAAGTATCATTCGCCATTAAGGAACGATATTCTTCATCCATAGCTGCATCCCAATCTGGATTTCCAGAAGCTTCTGCAAAAGTTTCTGGATCATGATTCTCGAAAACTTGAGCCAAAAGAGAAGAGGCTCGTTGAAACTGAGAACGTATTCGACGTTGATCTCTAGGATCACCGACAAGATCACCAGCTGCTTCACATGTTGAATGGACCCATCAAGGAAGTATTGGTGCTGGTGCAATTGGAGGAACATGAGCAGGCGGAGGTGGATTTTCATCCTCATTGTCATCATCAGAAACTCGAGTTGGAAACCTGTCAAGGAAGCTGGAAGAAGAAGAAGAAAAAGGCACAATCTCCGAATCAGGCTCGTAGGCCAAAGATGGCACACATGCCAAGTTAGGCTCGCAGGCCAAGAGATTTTCATCAAATTTAACATCTCTTCTAATGATTATATCATGAGAATGTGGCTAAAGAAGTCTATAACCTTTTACATCTTCAGAATATCCAACAAATATGCACTTTTCACTTTTAGGCTGCAATGCTTTCCGTTTTTCATCCAGAATGTGAGCCCATGCTTCACAACCAAACACACGAAAGTGACTTACATCTTGTTCAATTTTACTCCATGCTTCTTCCAGTGTTATACCCTGTAAAACTTTAGTGGGTGTGCGACTAACTATGTAATTTGCACAATTTATGGCCTCAACCCAATATTGAAGACCTAGTCCTTTAGATTGGATCATACAATTAGCCATTTATTTTAAAGTGCGGTTCTTCCGTTCAGCTACACCATTTTGTTGTGGTGTATATGGAACAGTGTGTTGTTGTTGGATTCCTTGTTCAGTGCAAAAAGTAGTGAAGTTGTTGTTAACATATTCTCCTCCATTGTCAAATCTTAACTTAATAATGTGATGACCAGATTGTTTTTCAACAAGGGCCTTGTAGGCCAAGAACATGTTAAATAATTCGCTCTTAAGTTTTAGGAAGTAAACCCAAGTGCGTCTGGAGTAGTCATCAATGAAAGTTAAGAAATATTTGAAACCAGAAAAGGAAGCAGATGGAAGAGGACCACACAAGTCACTATGCACAAGCTCCAAAGGAACCGAGGCGTGCCAAGAGGCACGTTTGTCAAAACTGTCCCGATGATGTTTTCCGAGTACACAACCGAAACAAACACCATGCTTGCAAGATACTAGCGGAAGACCAGTCACCATATTGTCTTTACATAGTTGTTGCAATGAACAATAATTTAAGTGACCAAATCGCTCATGCCAAAGTTTGCTCAAGTTATCACTATGAGCAACAAAAACTGAAGGAAAAGGTGATGACCCAAAGTTGTTAAATTTGTACAACCTGGCAATATCATTAATAGTTCCAGTAGAAAGGATATTTTGAGGATTTTTAAACTCCTTGATTACAACTTGGTGAGGTGTAAACGTCACAGTTTTACCTTCACCTGAATGAGTAATTTGATAGACTGACAACAAATTGCAGAAAATTTTTGGAACACATAGTACATCACTGAAATGACCATTTTCTACTAGAACTGTTCCGGATCCTACAACACTTAGAGATCTATCATCACCAATCACCAGGGCAATCACCGGGAGTGGCGGTTAAACTACTTATTTTATATTCCCAGAGGTGCGGCGGTTATACCATGTGGAGGTACCTGATACTCCAACACCCTGCCTCCGATGTAGCTCGGGGGAATTGAACTTGAGACCTTAGCTCTGATACCATGTTTGGGTTACTCCCAAAAGAACGAACACCTTCAGAAACCGCTTCACAAAAATTAGATCACAGATCAACACACCGATGTTTGTCACGTGGTTAAAACGCTCAAGAGGGAAATAGTCCACGGCCCCAGCCAAATAGCTACTTGGAGCAATTTATTATGCAAAAGAAAGAAAGTTACATGAGCTTCTCATAATCGATCAGCTAGCCAAGGACCCTCTATGCTCTTTAAATAGAGATCATAGACCAATCGGGTGTTAAGCCACGGATCAATGGTAGGTACGATCTAAGAGAAGTTGAACCGTCTGATGACTCTATGTCTAGAACATATCGTGACCGTCAGATTAGAATATTTACAAATGCATACTAATGCATACTAAACAAACACACTTTTACCTAACGGATATATTACACAAGTTGATCTTAACTAACTCCTAAGTGTCTAAATATCCTAACAGAAAAGGATATGAAGGGTAAAAAAAAATGGTTCCAGAAAACAAATAAGCTTTTATTGAGACCAAAATTTCAGAGATATTTGAGGAAGTTCAAAAGAAGGTAATTTTAGATCAACATCAAAGTGATTTAAAGAAAAATCATTCAGTTATATCAAGCTCTTGTGCAGAGAAAGGAAGGGTTGCTGAGCAATCAACCCAATGCAGTATTGAAGCTAAAGAATATTTAGAAATCCCTGTGGCCATGACAGAGCAGATGGAAGAAGATGAGGTGATTTTAAGAAGTTTAAAATCCCTTGGATGCCAGAAGAAATGCATCCAGCATCAGAAGGGAAGTGCATTGACTCTGGAAATGAAAATTTGCAGAGGAATATCAAGCAGTACAAATATCAGATTGAGAACCTGCAGGAGACAAATGAAGGATTGGTGACTGCCAACAGAAGACTGAGAGAAGATCTAGAAGAGGTAAATAGCCATTATCAAGAATTGATTACAGTTTCTAAGAAGGCTTTAAAAATAAAAAGACAGACTCAAAGCCTGTTTACAGAACTAAAACAAACTATTCAAGAGCTAACACAACATAATGAGGAGCTCACAAAAAGAGTTGAAGATTTGGAAGCAGAGAACCTAAAAGCAAGAAGGAAGACTTAAGCTTTAGAAGGAATTGCTCTTTTAGCAGAGGCAACAAAGGACTTGTAAAGTGCTTTAAGAATAGTAGTTATTAGTTAGTTTGTGAAAGGTTATTTTATTTTTGTATAATGATAGTCTTATTGAACAATTCAGTAGTAGGACTTAAAGGTAGTTTGTTCAGTTATGTAGCTGTCTTTAAGAAAACAAGATAAAAGTAAGGCTGAGAAAGGACCAAGGGTTCGATTTTTTTTGCAAGGGGTGGCTGTCAAGCTGTGGTTTATGAGCTAAGTGTAAAAACTCTTATGTATTTTTGAATGACTGGATATGAAATATATGCAACTATAAGCCCTATTTATCCCATTGGTTGGTTCCATTTCTGATTTGTCTAATCACTCAGTTGATATATTCATTTCTTGTTTAAGGTTATTACTCATGAAGTGCTTGTTAACTGTGGATGGAATTTAATGCTGTGATTATTGTATTGGGTTTATGTTTTATATGTTATGCATCTTAGTTCTTCAGTTGTGCATGATTAGTGTTTGCTTTAGCATCGTGAAGTTTCTACCCTCTTGTTTACAAATTATACAAACAAAACCCTAAAAAAATCCTATCTTATTTAATTGTGTTTTATGAGATTGTGTTGGCTTGTTCTTCTGTAGTCCGAGAACAATTTTTGGCACTAACATCTTTGGTGTCGTTGCCGAGGATGAAGCTGAAAGCCTACATTCCTTGGGTTACTCATCCTTTAATTGGTTTTGAGAGGTGAACTTAAACCAACAAATTTTAAAAGACTACTTTTCACCAAATATTTCACAGTGGCTACTAAAGGAGTTGGAACAAGAAGTAGACCTAGTTCACCTTTACAACTGGGTGTCTCAGACCCAGAACATATTTTGAAAACAGCTAGGAAAATCACAAGGTCTCAGTCATCTCCAACCCTATGTAACCCTGATCAACTAGACATATCATCACCTTTTTTTGTTCTTGAGGGAGAGGAACAAGATTCATCTTGGTTGAAACCTACAATCCCTGTTAGTAATTTTCAAGTTTTTACTGATCCTCAATCTTTCAAGAAAGAAATGACCTTATCTCCTGGAAAAATCCCTTTATTTCACCTCAAAGTTGGCAAGACTCCTTTTCAACCAAGTCCTATTAAGGTTATTCCTTCATCTAAATCAATCAATTTAAAGATGGCAGGCCAAAATCAACCATTAGACATGATGGACTGAATGGTGGCAGCTAGGTATGCACCTCTAGTTTTTCCTTAGCCTTTAAATGCTCTTCCTGGGGGAGATTACCAAAAATACTTGCCTAGGTTTAATGGATAAGGTGAGACTACAGCTGAGGAGCATTGGGATTCATTTCTCAGCTATGTTGATAATCAGAATATAGAGGCAAATGATGTATGGATGAGGATGTTCGTACAGAGTCTAGATGGAGAGGTCAAAAAATGGTTTAGAGAGTTACCAGCAAACTCTATTACTATAATAGAAGAGCTCTAGGATCTTTTCATGAGACAATGGGGTGATACTAAAGATCACACATATTACATTATAGAGTTTGGAGCTCTTAGAATAAAGAATGATGAAACCATAGCTGATTTTTCAAAGATGTTCAATAAAATGTATGGCATAATTCTTGCAGAGATTAAACCTTCTGAAACTTCTGCAAAACTCACTTATGCCAATGCTTTTGATCATGAGTTTTCCCTACTCTTGAGAGAAAGAAGACCTGTTACTTTACTTGACATGCAGGAGTCAGCATTAGAAGTGGAGTCTAATATACTTGCTTCTAATAGACTGAAGGGAAACTCAGCCCAACAAGTATATGACAGAAAGGGTAAGAAAGAAGTAGCTCCAGTGGTTTCAACATCTCACTCTGCAGAAGGTGAAATTGATGAGATGGCAAAGCTAGTGAAAATCCTAACAACAAAACTTAACAAGTTGGAATTAGAGAAAAATTCAAATAAACCTGTTCAAGAGGAAGATAGAAATCCTAATAATCCAAATCAATTCAGAAGATAGTTTGCACCTCGTTTCATTCATACAGAGAGAAGAAACAATGATATACAACGAGAAGGAGAGAAGATGAGGATCAAAAGATGCCACCACCACTTTAGAATAATGTAACTGATGAAGGAGAAATTGAAGAAGAGGAGTTCTTTGAGGATCCAGATCAAGATATGAATTATTTTGGAGAACATTTGGCTGAAGGTTTTGTGATTGAGGAAGATTTTTTAAACTCAGAATATTATGATGCAGATGTGTTTGAAACAGAAAATGATTTAAATCTTGAAGTCACTGCTGATATATATCAGATTGATCCAAAGAAAACCCTAAATTTAAGACCAGGACCAAAACAGGTGATTCAAAATCCTAGGAAGAAGGTAATTCTACCTCCTAAACAACAGTCTGATTCAGTATTAGAAAAAAATAGAATTAGGATAAACAAAAGAAAATTGTTGAAGTTGAAGAGGTGAACAAAGGTATGCGGAATTTTAATCTGGAAAATGAATTGTGCAAAATTAAGATCTCTATGCCTTTTACTGAGTTGATAAAGAATCCTTCTTATAAAAATTCAGTCTTGAAAATGATTGGTTCAACAAACAGTCAAGTACCCTTTGACACAGTCAATCTACAAGAGGAAAATCCTAAAATTTTCATTGGATAAGCTTTGGTAGAAAAAACTGAAAAATGATGCAAGTGCATCTCCTCTTTTTTACATTACTCTAACAATTCATGAGCAAATGATACATAATTTCCTTTTGGATTCATGAGCATGTCACAATCTCACGCAAAAAGCAGTCATGAAGGCATTAGGGTTGAGCATAACAAAACCTATCATGACTTGTATGCCTTCGATTCTCGAGTTGTAAAATGTTTAGGAGTGATAAAGGATATGGTAGTTAGTTTAGCTCAGCTACCTATGAAGAGTGTGATTATGGATGTAGTAGTGGCAGACATTACACCTAAGTTTGGAATGCTCCTCTCTAGATCTTGGGCCAAGAAGGTAGGTGGAACTCTACAGATGGACTTAACATATGCAACCATCCCTGTCTTTGGAGGTGAAAACAGAAGGTTGTATAGAGAGTTACAATTTGCTTATATTGTGATTGATGATAAAAATCCTACAAATCATCCATTGTATGCTGTTGAAAAGGATTTGGGTACTTGTATGTTACATTTTAGTGATGATAATGATGCTGCTGGTTTATTACAGGTTGAAAAAGAAAAATCAGTCACATGTACTAAGGAACAAGATGATGAACTTTGGCAAATGTATTTCGATGGATCATCATCTAAAGAAGGTGCTGAAGCAGGAGTTGTTCTGATATCTCCTGGTGGTGAAATGGTAAGATTAATGTATAAGTTGGAATTTATTACCACTAATAATACAACAGAATATGAGGCTCTTTGTTAGGCTTGAAAGCTGCAAAAGATCTAGGTATTCATCAAATATCTGTGTATGGCGACTCCAAGTTAGTTGTTCAACAAGTAAGGAATAACTATCAAGTAAAACAAGATCTGCTGAAATTATACAGGAATGAAGTATGAGATATGATAGACAATTTCTATTCCTAGGGATCATAACCAAACTGCTGATTCTCTTGCCCTAGTAGGCACATATTTCAGGATTCCTAAAATAACACAGTTGAAGTATCCTATTGAGATTAGGTACATGTCTTTTGTGCCGGACAATATAAAGCAATGGAGAGTTTTTTAAGATGATTTTTATATAAAAAAGCTTTTTAGAGATGACTGGTGAGTTTTCCAATTCTTTAATTGATCAAGAACAAGATGATGAAATTAAGGATTTTGAAGGTGTTGCAGAAAATGAGATTGCAGGTCACAAGATGATTGAGCTGAAAGGTAATTTCATTCCTAAGGGATTGGTGCCTTTGGAGAGGATTTTTTTGAAGGATGATGCCCCATTAAAACCAGTTATGCAGTCTTCAGAATAAAATGTAATGGATTGTAATATTGGCACTAAGGAACATCCCAGAATGGTGAAGATATCAAAGGCACTCACAACAGAACAAAGAAACAGGTACATCAAGTTATTAAAAGAGTATGTTGATGTTTTTTCTTGGTCATATGAGGATTTGAAAACATATGATACTAGTACTATAAATCATAAAGTGCTTTTGAAACCAAATGTTAAACCTTCCAGACAGAAATTAAGGAGAATCAATCCAGCTTTGTTTCCCATTATAAAGAAGGAGGTTAAAAAATTGCTAGATGCTAAGATTATTGTTCCCCTCTGATATTCTTCATGGGTAGCCAATCTAGTACATGTTAGGAAAACGAATGGTGAAATCAGATTGTGTGTTGATTTTCAAAATTTGAATAGATCCTCACTGAAGGATAATTACCCTTTGCCAAAGATTGAACAAATATTGCAGAAGGTGGTTGGTGCACAAAGAATTTCAATGGTAGATGGCTTTTCAAGGTTAAGCAAATTGCAATGCACCTTGATGATAGAGAAAAGACATCTTTTACTACTCCTTGGGGTACTTTCTTGTACGACAAAATGACTTTTGGATTAATGAATGCTGGAGCTACCTTTCAAAGAGCTATGGCCATAGCTTTTGTGGGAGAAAGGGATAAGTTTGCAGTAATCTATTTAGATGATATTACAGTCTTCTCACAATCTGATGATGAACACCTAAAGCACTTAAAACAAACTTTCCTGAAATGTAGAAAATATGGTTTGTCTCTCAATCCCAACAAGTCACATTTTGCTGTACAAGAAGGTAAGTTGTTGGGTGATTTAGTTTCAGCTAATGGCATAAGGATAGATCCAGAAAGGGTGAAAGCAATTCTGAAAATTAGTTTACCAAGGAGCAAGAAGGATGTACAATCTTTTATTGGAAAAATAAATTTTCTGCGTTGGTTCATACCAAATTTTGCTGAAACCATTAAACAGATTACAACCATGTTGAAGAAGGATCAGGAAGTTAAGTGGACTACAGAAGCTAAAAATTCATTTGAAAAGATTAAGACAGCTTTTACGGAAGCACCTGTATTAGTAAGTCCTGATTTTACAAAGGAATTTTTGACTTTTTCTTTTGCATCAAAAGATACTTTAGCTGATGTTTTATTACAGAAGAATAAGGATGGACTTAAACAGCCAATTGCATTTTTCAGCAAGACCCTTAGAGACTCAGAGCTAAAGTACAACACTTTAGAGAAGCAGGCTTACTCATTGGTAAAGGCATTAAAGTTTTTCAGAATTTATGTTTTACATTCCAAAGTCATTGCTTATGTTCCTAATGCTGCCATTAAGGATGTTTTGACCCAATCTGACAGTGAGGAAAAAAGAGGGAAATGGATTGCAAAAATAATGGAATATGATGTGGACATTAGACCTACAAAGCTAGTAAAGGACAAGGTTTGCCTAAATTGTTAGCTAATTCAAATTGCCAAGCTTTAGGTCTACATCTCATGGCAGAACAACCAACACAGGAAGAATTTCAAGCAGAGCAGGAGAAAGAAAAGATTATGGACTAATATGCAGAATCCACATGGTCTGCAGATATTGTACACTTTCTTTTGTATTTACAATGTCCAGAACATCTAGACAAGAAAGCTGCTAGGTCTTTGAAGTTGAAAACTACTAAATGTTGTTTGATAGAACAACAACTATTTTGGAAAGATCCAGGGGGTTATTTTACTTAGATGTTTGGATAAGCCAGAAATTGAAGAAGTAATATCTGAATCACATGAAGGTGCTTGTGGGGGACATATGTATTGGAAGGCAATAACTTATAAAATTCTGAGGGCCAGATACTATTGTCCTTCTTTATTCTCCGATGTATATCAGCAGGTAAGAGCATGTATCCCTTATCAAAAGTTTGCTGGTAAGAAAAAACTGCTATCGTTACCATTAAAGTCAATTGTAGTAAAATCCCCATTTCAGCAATGGGGTTTGGACTTCATAGGAGAGATAAATCCTTCCTCTTCAGGGCAGCATAAATGGATTTTGACTGCTACAGATTTCTTTACTAAATGGGTAGAAGCTATTCCCACAAGGAATGCAACAGACAAGGTAATTATAGATTTTATTCAGAAAAATATTCTTAGCAGATTTGGATGTCCCAAGAAGCTATTGACTGATAATGCTCAAGCTTTTAAGTCTAAGGCTATGGTGGCATTGTGTGAAAAGAATGGGATTATGTTGAAATACTCAACGTCTTATTATCCTTAGGGAAATGGGTTAGCTGAGTCAACTAATAAGAGTATTATTCAGAGTATCAGAAAGTTATTGGAGCAGAATAAACGATCATGGAATTCAATGTTAAAATATGCATTATGGGCAGCCATGATAACAGTTAAAAAGGCAATTGGAACTTCTCCTTTCCAATTGGTATATGGTACTGATGTAGTTTTTCCTATCCAACTTGGTCTTCCAGTGATGAAATTTTTTCAAGATTGTCAAGAAGAACCTGGTGATATGCAAAGAAGAATTTATGCACTAATAGAGTTACAGCAGAAATGGGAAATAGTAGAGGAAAAATCTTAGGTGTAGAGGACAAAGATCAAAGAAAGGTTTGATAGAAAGATCAAAGAGAACACTTTTTTCAGACAAAGATATGGTTTTGAGATGGGATGCTAGAAAGGGGCAGAAGGGAAAACATGGCAAGTTTGATAATCTATGGTTTGGCCCTTTCATAGTATCAAAAGTTCTGGAGAATAATACTTTTGTGTTACAGACTTTGGATGGTGAGGAATTGTCTAATCCTGTTAATGGGCGTTTCCTCAAACATTTTTACAGTTTTTGAGGTAGAGATCGAACTTTCATTGTATATACCGGTGTGAATAACAAAATAAGACTCCATGACCCAATGGAATTTTTGTAGATTAGCAGGTAGTTGCAGTTACAGCACAGAAGGCACTGATCTACAGGTTCTTGAAGCCTCACAGGGAGGACTTCATCCTGCAGGAGGAGCTAGATGTTATAGCCTATTTTTGCTTCTCATTTTTAATGCATTTGCTTATGTTTTGAAGCTTGGTTTTGTTCATTTCTTTTAAAATTTTGGTTCTTAGGTTAGTTTTAATCTTTTCTTTAATTTTCATGTTTGTATTTAGGTGATTTCATAGTTTTATTTTTCCAATTTTGATTTTATTTATCGAAATTCATAGTTAGGGGGCTTATAGAATGTTTATATGAATTAAAAGGTCCTAAAAATATCATAAAGTTTTGATCTAGATCATTTAACCAAAGTTAAACCATTGTTATGAGTTGTATTTTTGAAAATCATTGAAACAGGTTTTCTTATAGTGCAAGCCTGAAAAAGTTACACACGCGCGCTACAAGAAAATCACGCTGTTCGAAAATCATGATTTTTGGTTCAAATTTTTGGAAATTCGCACAAATTAGAGGTCATTCATACTAGGTTAATGGATTTTATACATGTTTTCCTTCAGAATGATCATTGTGACAGGTGTTAATACTTCAAGCAAGTAATCATTAGGGTAAGTGGCGCTGGTCTGGTGCAAAGTAGTGGAGTAATGATAATTAACCATGATGAGGCAAATTCGCCTTGAATTATGCATCTTTTGAAGCGCATGAAGATCATATGAGTTCGTGGCGAAGTGTTAGCAGTTTGTAATTAAGTTTTGAAGCAGGTCAGAAAATTAGGGCTTTGAGGAGCGATTGTTTGAAACTATCGTGGCGGTCAGAGGAGGTTTAAAGAATAAAATTGGACACCTAGCAGACTGAATCACGTGATTTTAGTAGCTAAATTCACTGTTCTAACAGGTAGGATGTGAATTGCTCATGTTCCCTGTAGTTGGGTTTTCATTGACAGAAGATCAATTAGGGATTAAATGAACAATGCTAGTATATAAGCTTAATTGATACTGAAGGTCGAATTTTCTCTGTCAAGAAGATTAAAATATTTCTCAGTCTAAGTGATAAAGTCCAGTTTGGGGGTTTGGTTTTCCAACATAATACTGTCTGTCAAGTTTCCAGGATTTGAATAAGAGTTAGAGTTTGTTTTACTGAAAGAAGCAATTTGACAGTCATTTAAAATGAAAAGAAGTGGTAAAAACAATAGAGCTGAACCTTCAGACATATCCTAGGTTCAGACTTTTCTAGACTATGCAAGATTGTTTTTAGAGGAAGGATGGTTAAGCTTTTTTGAGAGAATTGATGGGTATCATACATAAGTCTCTTATAAATTTGCTCAGTGTTTGGATAAAGATATTGTTACTTTTGATACTTTGAAGTTTAAGTTGACCAGAGAATTGTTAGCAAAAGCTATAGGGATCCCAGATGAAGGCGAATACTGGTTTAAAAAAGTGCCTTTCACTTTTGATGCACAGAAATAATTACTTCCAGATGTGGTAGCAAATTGGGGTAAAGGGGTACATATTCAAAAATTTAAACCAGAATGGATAGAGCCAATCAAAATCCTGCAAATTTATATCACTTGTGAAGGGAGATTTGCATTTGTTTTCAAGTATCATTTTAGGTTTTTGTAGCATCTCAGCCATGAAGCAAAAATGAATCTTCCATTCTTTTTATTTAAAAGTTTACAAAAGATGTCTAGCAGGGTGAAGGAGCATCCAGATCACACTAAACAATCTGTGTTTCATCATGGGCTTATAAAACTAGTCATAAGTACTGTACTTCGAAAGCAGGAGAAAACATGGGAATATTTTCTTTTTTGGTCAGGATTTCAAACAGAGAAGGAAGATCAATCTCAGAAAAGACAGTTGAATAAGGGTCATAATTTAGTCAAAAAGTTGAAAAAGAGAGTCACAGTTAAGATTGAGGAGGATAATGCACCAGAGAATCTATGACTCAAGAACATGAAAATGTTGAAGTTGAACAACAAATCAATATTGAGAAATATGAAATGTCAAAGGCAGAAGTGAAAGAAATAGAGCCTGTAGAAGCTACTTTTCATGAAGAACTAAACCAAGAAGTAAAGGAAAAGGTGAAAAAATAGGAACAAGTTCCTATTACAGTGCAGTCTGAAGATGAGGAAAGGTCATTGTCTGATGAAGTTAGGGTTCATACTGAACAGAAGATAAAGACACAGTCTAAAGAAGAGGCAATGCCACAAGGGATAAAAAGAAAATTTGTCCAGCTAACTTCTATCAAACATCAAGGGAAAGTTTTAAGCATGTTAGGAGAAATTGGAACAGCTTGGAGGCCCAAGACTAGACCAAAAAATAAACTGTTAAACCCTAAACTAGCTAAAAAGAAGATTACAGTAATTGAGGACTCTTCATCTCAGGAATAATTAGAAGACATTGAAGATAAAAAGAAAATGATATGAAGGGTAAAAAACAAATGGTTCCAGAAAATAAATCAACTTTTACTGAGACCAAAATTTCAAAGATATTTGAGGAAGTTCAAAAGAAGGTAATTTTAGATCAGCATCAAAGTGATTTAAAGAAACAACATTTAGTTATATGAAGCTCTTGTGCAGAGAAAGGAAGGGTTGCTGAGCAATCAACCCAATGCAGTATTGAAGCTAAAGAATATTCATAAATCCCTGTGGCCATGACAGAGCATATGGAAGAAGATGAGGAGATTTTTAAGAAGTTGAAAATCCCTTGGATGCCAGAAGAAATGCGTCCAACATTAGAAGGGAAGTGCATTGACTCTGAAAATGAAAATTTGCAGAGGAATATCAAACAATACAAATATTAGATTGAGTACCTACAGGAGACAAATGAAGGATTGGTGACTACCAACATAAGACTAAGAGAAGATCTAGAATAGGTAAATAGCCACTATCAGGAATTGATTACAGTTTCTAAGGAGGCTTTAAAAAGAAAAAGATAGACTCAAAGCCTGTTTACAGAACTAAAATCATCCAATTAGAATATTTACAAATGCATACTAAAGAAAAACACTTTTACCTAACGGATATATTACACAAGTTGATCTTAACTAACTCCTAAGTGTCTAAATATCCTAACAGAAAAGGATATGAAGGGTAAAAAATAAATGGTTCCAGAAAACAAATCAGCTTTTATTGAGACCAAAATTTCAGAGATATTTGAGGAAGTTCAAAAGAAGGTAATTTTAGATCAACATCAAAGTGATTTAAAGAAACATCATTCAATTATATCAAGCTCTTGTGCAGAGAAAGGAAGGGTTGCTGAGCAATCAACCCAATGCAGTATTGAAGCTAAAGAATATTTAGAAATCCCTGTGGCCATGATAGAGCAGATGGAAGAAGATGGGGTGATTTTTAAGGAGTTGAAAATCCCTTGGATGCCAGAAGAAATGCATCCAACATCAGAAGGGAAGTGCATTGAATCTGAAAATGAAAATTTGTAGAGGAATATCAAACAGTACAAATATCAGATTGAGTACCTGCAGGAGACAAATGAAGGATTGGTGACTGCCAACAGAAGACTGAGAGAGGATCTAGAAGAGGTAAATAGCCATTATCAGGAATTGATTACAGTTTCTAAGGAGGCTTTAAAAATAAAAAGACAGACTCAAAGCTAGTTTACAGAACTAAAACAAACTATTCAAGAGCTAACACAATAGAATGAGGAGCTCACAAAAAGAGTTGAAGATTTCGAAGCAGAGAACCTAAAAGCAAGAAGGAAGACTTAAGCTTTAGAAGGAATTGCTCTTTTAGCAGAGGCAACAAAGGACTTGTAAAGTGCTTTAAGAATAGTAGTTATTAGTTAGTTTGTGAAAGGTTATTTTATTTTTGTATAATGGTAGTCTTATTGAACAATTCGATAGTAGGACTTAAAGGTAGTTTGTTCAGTTATGTAACTGTCTTTAAGAAAACAAGATAAAAGCAAGGCTGAGAAAGAACCAAGGGTTCGATTTTTGTTGCAAGGGGTGGCTGTCAAGTTGTGGTTTATGAGCTAAGTGTAAAAACTCTTATGTATTTTTGAATGACTGAATATGAAATATATGCAACTATAAGCCCTATTTAGCCCATTGGTTGGTTCCATTTCTGATTTGTCTAATCACTCAGTTGATATATTCATTTCTTTTTTAAGGTTATTATTCATGAAGTGCTTGTTAACTGTGGATGGAAATTTAATGCTGTGATTATTGTATTGGGTTTATGTTTTATATGTTATGCATCTCAGTCCTTCAGTTGTGCATGATTTAGTGTTTGCTTTAGCATTGTGAAGTTTCTACCCTCTTGTTTACAAACTATACAACCAAAACCCTAAAAAAATCCTATCTTATTTAATTGTGTTTTATGAGATTGTGTTAGCTTGTTATTCTGTAGTCTGAGAACAATTTCTGGCACTAACATCTTTGGCGTCGTTGCCGGGGACGAAGCTGAAAGCCTACTTTCCCTGGGTTACTCATCCTTTAACTGGTTTTGAGAGGTGAACTTAAACCAACAAATTTTAAAAGACTACTTTTCACCAAATATTTCACAGTGGCTACTAAAGAAGTTGGAACAAGAAGTAGACCTAGTTCACCTTTACAACTGGGTGTCTCAGACCCAGAACAGATTTTGAAAACAGCTAGGAAAATCACAAGGTCTCAGTCATCTCCAGCCCTATGTAACCTTGATCAGCTAGACATATCATCACCTTTTTCTATTCTTGAGGGAGAGGAACAAGATTCATCTTGGTTGAAACTTACAATCCCTGTTAGTAATTTTCAAGTTTTTACTGATCCTCAATCTTTGAAGAAAGAAAAGACCTTATCTCCTGGAAAAATCCCTTTATTTCACCTCAAAGTTGGCAAGATTCCTTTTCAACCAAGTCTTAGTAAGGTTATTCCTTCATCTAAATCAATCAATTTAAAGATGGCAGGCCAAAATCAACCATTAGACATGATGGACTGAATGGTGGCAGCTACGTATGCACCTCTAGTTTTTCCTCAGCCTTTAAATGCTCTTCCTGGGGGAGATTACCAAAAATACTTGCCTAGGTTTAATGAACAAGGTGAGACTACAACTGAGGAGCATTGGGATTCATTTCTCAGCTATGCTGATAATCAGAATATAGAGGCAAATGATGTATGGATGAGGATGTTCGTACAGAGTCTAGATGAAGAGGTTAGAAAATGGTTCAGAGAGTTACCAGCAAATTCTATTACTATAATAGAAGAGCTTTAGGATCTTTTCATGAGACAATGGGGTGATACTAAAGATCACACATATTAAATTGTAGAGTTTGGAGCTCTAAGAAGAAAGAAAGATGAAACCATAGCTGATTTTTCAAAGAGGTTCAGTAAAATGTATGGCAGAATTCTTGCAAAGATTCAACCTTCTGAAACTTCTGCAAAACTCACTTATTGCAATGCTTTTGATCATGAGTTTTCCCTACTCTTGAGAGAAAGAAGACCTGTTACTTTACTTAACATGCAAGAGTCAGCATTAGAAGTGGAGTCTAATATACTTGCTTCTAATAGACTGAAGGGAAACTCAACCCAACAAGTATATGACAGAAAGGGTAAGAAAGAAGCAGCTCCGGTGGTTTCAACATCTCACTCTACAGAAGGTAAAATTGATGAGATGGAAAATCTAGTGAAAATCCTAACAACAAAACTAAACAAGTTGGAATTAGAGAAAAGTTCAAATAAACCTGTTCAAGAGGGAGACAAAAACCCTAATAATCCAAATCAATTCAAAAGACCGTTTGCACCTCGTTTCATTCCTAGAGAGAGAAGAAACAATGATATACAGCGAGAAAGGAGAGAAGATGAGGATCAAAAGATGCCACCACCACTTCAGAATAATGTAACTGATGAAGGAGAAATTGAAGAAGAGGAGTTCTTTGAGGATCCAGATCAGGATATGAATTATTTTGGAGAACATTTGGCTGAAGGTTTTGTGATTGAGGAAGATTTTTTAAACTCAGAATATTATGATGCAGATGTGTTTGAAACAGAAAATGATTTAAATCTTCAAGTCATTGCTGATATATATCATACTGATCCAAAGAAAACCCTAAATTTAAGAGCAGGACCAAAATAGGTGATTCAAAATCCTAGGAAGAAGGTAATTCTACCTCCTAAACAACAGTCTGATTCAGTATTAGAAAAAAAACAGACTTAGGATAAACCAAAGAAAATTGTTGAAGTTGAAGAGGTGAACAAAGGTATGCATAATTTTAATCTGGAAAATGAATTGTGCAAAATTAATATCCCTATGCCTTTTACTGAGTTGATAAAGAATCCTTCTTATAAAAATTCAATCTTGAAAATGATTGGTTTAGCAAACAGTCAAGTACCCTCCGACACAGTCAATCTACAAGAGGAAAATCCTAAAATTTTCATTGGATCAGCTTTGGTAGAAAAAACTGAAAATGATGCAAGTGCATCTCCTCATTTTTACATTACTCTAAGTATTCATGAGCAAATGATACATAATTGCCTTTTGGATTCAGGAGCATCTCATAATCTCATGCCAAAAGCAGTCATGGAGGCTTTAGGATTGAGCATAACAAAACCCTATCATGACTTGTATGCCTTTGATTCTCGAGTTGTAAAATGTTTAGGAGTGATAAAGGATATGATAGTTAGTTTAGCTCAGCTACCTATGAAGAGTGTGATTATGGATGTAGTAGTGGTAGACATTACACCTAAGTTTGGAATGCTCCTCTCTAGATCTTGCGCCAAGAAGGTAGGTGGAACTCTACAGATGGACTTAACATATGCAACCATCCTTGTCTTTGGAGGTGAAAACAGAAGGTTGTATAGAGAGTTACAATTTGCTTATATTGTGATTGATGATAAAAATCCTACAAATCATCCATTGTATGCTGTTGAAAAGGATTTGGGTACTTGTATGTTACATTTCAGTGATGATAATGATGCTGCTGGTTTATTACAGGTTGAAAAATAAAAATCAGTCACATGTACTAAGGAACATGAGGATGAACTTTGGCAAATGTATTTCGATGGATCATCATCTAAAGAAGGTGCTGGAGCAGGAGTTGTTCTGATATACCCATGTGGTGAAGTGGTAAGATTAATGTATAAGTTGGAATTTATTACCACTAATAATACAACAGAATATGAGGCTTTGTTGTTAGGCTTGAAAGCTGCAAAAGATCTAGGTATTCAGCAAATCTCTGTGTATGGCGACTCTAAGTTATTTGTTCAGAAAGTAAGGAATAACTATCAAGTAAAACAAGATCTGCTGAAATTATACAGGAATGAAGTATGGGATATGATATACAATTTATTTGTGGCTTTTAATATCACTTATATTCCTAGGGATCATAACCGAACTGCTGATTCTCTTGCCCTAGTAGCCACATATTTCATGATTCCTAAAATAACACAGTTGAAGTATCCTATTGAGATTAGGTACATGTCTTCTGTGCCAGACAATATAAAGCAATGGAGAGTTTTTTAAGATGATTTTGAGATAAAAAGGTTTATAGAGATGACTGGTGAGTTTTCCAATTCTTTAATTGATCAATAACAAGATGATGAAATTAAGGATTTTGAAGGTGTTGCAGAAAATGAGATTGCAGGTCACAAGATGATTGAGCTGAAAGGTAATTTCATTCCTAAGGGATTGGTGCCTTTGGAGAGGATTTTTTCGAAGGATGATGCCCCTTTAAAACTAGTTATACAGTCTTCGGAAGAAAATGTAATGGATTGTAATATTGGCACTAAGGAACATCCCAGAATGGTGAAGATATCAAAGGCACTCACAATAGAACAAAGAAACAGGTACATCAAGTTATTAAAAAAGTATGTTGATGTTTTTGGTTGGTCATATGAGGATTTGAAAACATATGATACTATTATTATACATCATAAAGTGCTTTTGAAACCAAATGTTAAACCTTTCAGATAGAAATTAAGGAGAATCAATCTAGCTTTGTTTCCCATTACAGAGAAGGAGGTTAAAAAATTGCTAGATGCTAAGATTATTGTTCCCCTTCGATATTCTTCATGGGTAGCCAATCTAGTACCTGTTAGGAAAAAGAATGGTGAAATCAGATTGTGTGTTGATTTTCAAAATTTGAATAGATCCTCACTGAAGGATAATTACCCTTTGCCAAAGATTGAACAAATATTGCAGAAGGTGGTTGGTGCACAAAGAATTTCAATGGTAGATGGCTTTTCAGGGTTAATAAAATTGCAATGCACCTTGATGATAGAGAAAAGAGATCCTTTACTACTCCTTGGGGTACTTTCATGTACAACAAAATGACTTTTGGATTGATGAATGCTGGAGCTACCTTTCAAAGAGCTATGGACATAGATTTTGTGGGAGAAAGGGATAAGTTTGTAGTAATCTCTTTAAATGATATTACAGTCTTCTCACAATCTAATGATGAACACCTAAAGCACTTAAAACAAACTTTCCTGAAATGTAGAAAATATGGTTTGTCTCTCAATCCCAAGAAGTCACATTTTGCTGTACAAGAAGGTAAGTTGTTGGGTCATTTAATTTCAGCTGATGGCATAAGGATAGATCCAGAAAGGGTGAAAGCAACTCTGAAAATTAGTTTACCAAGGAGCAAGAAGGATGTACAATATTTTATTGGAAAAATAAATTTTTTGCGTTGGTTCATACCAAATTTTGCTGAAACCATTAAACAGATTACAACCATGTTGAAGAAGGATTAGGAAGTTAAGTGGACTGCAGAAGCTAAAAATTCATTTGAATAGATTAAGACAGCTCTTACGGAAACACCAGTATTAGTAAGTCCTGATTTTACAAAGGAATTTTTGACTTTTTCTTTTGCATCAGAAGATACTTTAGCTGATGTTTTATTACAGAAGAATAAGGATGGACTTAAATAGCCAATTGCATTTTTCAGCAAGACCCTCAGAGACTCAGAGCTAAAGTACAACACTTTAGAGAAGCAGGCTTACTCATTGGTAAAGGCATTAAAGTTTTTCAGAATTTATGTTTTACATTCCAAAGTCATTGCTTATGTTCCTAATACTGCCATTAAGGATGTTTTGACCCAATCTGACAGTGAGGGAAAAAGAGGGAAATGGATTGCAAAAATAATGGAATATGATGTGGACATTAGACCTTCAAAGCTAGTAAAGGACAAGGTTTGGCTAAATTGTTAGCTGATTCAAATTGCCAAGCTTTAGGTCTACATCTCATGGCAGAACAACCAGCACCGGAAGAATTTCAAGTAGAGCAGGAGAAAGAAAAGATTATGGACTATTATGCAAAATCCACATGGTATGCAGATATTGTACACTTTCTTTTGTATTTACAATGTCCAGAACATCTAGACAAGAAAGCTGCTAGGTCTTTGAAGTTGAAAACTACTAAATGTTGTTTAATAGAACAACAACTGTTTTGGAAAGATCGAGGGGGAATTTTACTTAGATGTTTGGATAAGCCAGAAATTGAAGAAGTAATATCTGAATCACATGAAGGTGCTTGTGGAGGACATAAGTATTGGAAGGCAACAACTTATAAAATTATGAGAGCCAGATGATATTGGCTTTCTTTATTCTCTGATGTATATCAGCAGGTAAGAGCATGTATCCCTTGTTAGAAGTTTGCTGGTAAGAAAAAGTTGCTATCATTACCATTAAAGTCAATTGTAGTAAATGCCCCATTTCAACAGTGGGGTTTGGACTTCATAGGAGAGATAAATCCTTGCTCTTTAGGGCAGCATAAATGGATTTTGACTGCTACAGATTTCTTTACTAAATGGGTAAAAGCTATTCCCACAAGGAATGCAACAGAGAAGGTAATTATAGATTTTATTCAGGAAAATATTCTTAGCAGATTTGGATGTCCCAAGAAGCTATTGATTGATAATGCTCAAGCTTTTAAGTCTAAGGCTATGGTGGAATTGTGTGAAAAGAATGGGATTATGTTGAAACACTCCACATCTTATTATCCTCAGGGAAATGGGTTAGCCGAGTCAACTTATAAGAGTATTATTCAGATTATCATAAAGTTATTGAAGCAAAATAAACGATCATGGGATTCAATGTTAAAATACACATTATGGGCAGACATGATAACAGTTAAAAAGGCAATTGGAACTTCTCCTTTCCAATTGGTATATGGTACTGATGTAGTGTTTCCTGTCCAACTTGGTATTCCAGTGATGAAATTTTTTCAAGATTGTCAAGAAGAACCTGGTGATATGCAAAGAAGAATTTATGCACTGATAGAGTTACAACAGAAACGAGAAATAGTAGAGGAAAAATCTTAGCTGTACAGGACAAAGATCAAAGAAAGGTTTGATAGAAAGATCAAAGAGAACATTTTTTTAGACTGGGATATGGTTCTGAGATGGGATGCTAGAAAGGAGCAGAAGGGAAAGCATGGCAAGTTTGATAATCTATGGTTTGGCCCTTTCATAGTATCAAAAGTTCTAGAGAATAATACTTTTGTGTTACAGACTTGGGATGGTGAGGAATTGTCTAATCCAATTAATGGGCATTTCCTCAAACATTTTACAGTTTTTGAGGTAGAGATCGGACTTTCATTGTATATACCGGTGTGAATAACAGAATAAGACTCCATGACCCAATGGAATTTTTGCAGAGTAGCAGGTAGTTGCAGCTACATCACAATAGGCACTGATCTATAGGTTCTTGAAGCCTCACATGGAGGACTTCATCTCGCAACAGGAGCCAGATGTTATAGTGTATTTTTGCTTCTCATTTTTAGGGCATTTGCTTATGTTTTGAAGCTTGGTTTTGTTCATTTCTTTTAAAATTTTGGTTCTTAGGTTAGTTTTAATCTTTTCTTTAATTTTCATGTTTGTATTTAGGTGATTTCATAGTTTTATTTTTCCAATTTTGATTTTATTTATCGAAATTCATAGTTAGGGGGCTTATAGAATGTTTATATGAATTAAAAGTTCCTAAAAATATCATAAAGTTTTGATCTAGATCATTTAGCTAAAGTTAAACCATTGTTATGAGTTGTATTTTTGAAAATCATTGAAACAGGTTTTCTTGTAGTGCAAGCTTGAAAAAGTTACACACGTGCACTACAAGAAAATCACGCTATTTGAAAATCATGATTTTTGTTTCAATTTTTTGGAAATTCACACAAATTAGAGGTCATTCATACTTGGTTAATGGATTTGATATGTGTTTTCGTCTAGAATGATCATTGTGACAGGTGTTAATACTTCAAGGAAGTAATCGTTAGGGTAAGTTATGCTGGTCTGGTGCAGAGTAGTGGAGTAACGATAATTAACCATGATGAGGCAAATTCGCCTTGAATTATGCATCTTTTGAAGCGCATGAAGATCATATGAGTTCGTGGCGAAGTGTTAGTAGTTTGTTATTAAGTTTTGAAGCAGGTCAAAAAATTAGGGCTTTGAGGAGCAACCGTTTGAAACTATCGTGGTGGTCAAAGAAGGTTTAAAGAATAAAATTGGACACCTAGCAGACAAAAGCACATGATTTTAGCAGATAATTCACTGTTCTAACATGTAGGATGTGAATTGCTCATGTTCCCTGTAGTTGGGTTTTCATTGAAAAAACATCAATTATGGATTAAATGAAGAACGCTAGTATATAAGCCTAATTGATACTGAAGGTCGAATTTTCTCTGTCAAGAAGATTAAAATATTTCTCAGTCTAAGTGATAAAGTCCAGTTTGGGGGTTTGGTTTTCCAACATAATACTGTCTGTCAAGTTGCCAGGATTTGAATAAGAGTTAGAGTTTGTTTTACTGAAAGAAGCAATTTGACAGTCATTTAAAATGAAAAGAAGTGCTAAAACCAATAGAGCTGAACCTTCATACATGTCCTGGGTTCAGACTTTTCCAGACTGTGCAAGATTGTTTTTAGAGGCAGGATTGTTAAGCTTTTTTGAGAGAATTGATGGGTATCATACAGAAGTCTCTTATAAATTTGCTCAGTGTTTGGATAAATATATTGTTACTTTTGATACTTTGAAGTTTAAGTTGACCAGAGAATTGTTAGCAAAAGCCAGAGGGATCCCATATGAAGGTGAATACTGGTTTAAAAAAGTGCCTTCACTCTTGATGTACAGAAATACTTACTTCCAGATGTGGTAGCAGATTGGGGTACAAGGGTACATATTCAAAAATTTAAACCAGAATGGATAGAGCCAATCAAAATCCTGCAAAGTTATATCACTTGTGAAGAGAGATTTGCATTTGTTTTCAAGTATCATTTTAGGTTTTTGTAACATTTCAGCCATGAAGCATAAATGAATCTTCCATTCTTTTTCTTTAAAAGTTTACAAAAGATGTCTAGCAAGGTGAAGGGGCATCCAGATCACACTAAACAATCTGTGTTTCATCATGGGCTTATAAAACTAGCCATAAGTACTGTATTTCGAAAGCGGGAGAAAACATGGGAATATTTTCTTTTTTGGTCAGGATTTCAAACAGAGAAGGAAGATCAAACTCAAAAAAGACACTTGAATAAGGGTCATAATTTAGTTAAAAAGTTGAAAAAGAGAGTCACAGTTAAGATTGAGGAGGGTAATGCACCAGAGAAATCAATGACTCAAGAACATGAAAATGTTGATGTTGAACAACAGATCAATATTGAGAAAAATGAAATGTCAAAGGCATAAGTGAAAGAAATAGAGCTTGTAGAAGCTACTTTTCATGAAGAACTAAACCAAGAAGTAAAGGAAAAGGTGAAAAAACAGGAACAAGTTCCTATTACATTGCAGTCTGAAGATGAGGAAAGGTCATTGTCTGATGAAGTTAGGGTTCATACTGAACAGAAGATACAGACACAGTCTAAAGAAGAAGCAATGTCACAATGGATAAAAAGAAAAGTTGTCCAGCTAGATTCTATCAAACATCAAGGGAAAGTTTTAATCATGTTAGGAGAAATTGGAACAGCTTGGAGGCCCAAGACTAGACCAAAAAAATAACCTCAGATTGAATATGAAGAAACTGTTAGACCCTAAACTAGCTAGAAAGAAGATTACAATAATTGAGGACTCTTCATCTCAGGAAGAATTAGAATACATTGAAGATAAAAAAGAAAAGGATATGAAGGGTAAAAAACAAATGGTTCCAGAAAACAAATCAGCTTTTACTGAGGCCAAAATTTCAGAGATATTTGAGGAAGTTCAAAAGAAGGTAATTTTAGATCAGCATCAAAGTGATTTAAAGAAACAACATTCAGTCATATGAAGCTCTTGTGCAAAGAAAGGAAGGGTTGCTGAGCAATAAACCCAATGCAGTATTGAAGCTAAAGAATATTCATAAATCCCTGTGGCCATGACAGATCAGATGGAAGAAGATGAGGAGATTTTTGAGAAGTTGAAAATCCCTTGGATGCTAGAAGAAATGCGTCAGCATCAGAAGGGAAGTGCATTAACTCTGAAAATGAAAATTTGCAGAGGAATATCAAATAGTACAAATATCAGATTGAGTACCTGCGGGAGAGAAATGAAGGATTGGTGACTGCCAACAGAAGATTGAGAGAAGATCTAGAAGAGGTAAATAGCCACTATTAGGAATTGATTACAGTTTCTAAGGAGGCTTTAAAAAGAAAAAGACAGACTCAAAGCCTGTTTACAGAACTAAAACAAATTATTCAAGAGCTAACATGGCAGAATGAGTAGCTAACAAAAAGAGTTGAAGATTTGGAAGTAGAGAACCTGAAAGCAAGAAGGAAGACTCAAGCTTTAGAAGGAATTTCTCTTTTAGCAAAGGCAGCATAGGACTTGTAAAGTGCTTTAAGAATAGTAGTTATTAGTTCGTTTGTGAAAAGTTATTTTATTTTTGTATAATGATAGTATTATTGAACAATTCGGTAGTAGGACTTAAAGGTAGTTTGTTCAGTTATGTAACTGTCTTTAAGAAAACAAGATAAAAGTAAGGTTGAGAAAGGACCAAGGGTTCGATTTTTGTTGCAAGGGGTTGCTGTCAAGCTGTGGTTTATGAGCTAAGTGTAAAAACTCTTATGTATTTTTGAATGACTAAATATGAAATATATGCAACTATAAGCCCTATTTAGCCCATTGGTTGGTTCCATTTCTGATTAGTCTAATAACTCAGTTGATATATTCATTTCTTGTTTAAGGTTATTATTCATGAAGTGCTTGTTAACTATGGATGGAATTTAATGTTGTCATTATTCTATTGGGTTTATGTTTTATATGTTATGCATCTCAGTCCTTCAGTTATGCATGATTTAGTGTTTGCTTTAACATTGTGAAGTTTCTACCCTCTTGTTTACAAATTGTACAACCAAAACCCTAAAAAAAATCTATCTTATTTAATTGTGTTTTATGAGATTGTGTTGGCTTGTTCTTCTGTAATCTGAGAACAATTTCTGGTACTAACACAAATTATGAATTTTTAGCGTCAGTAGTTCGAAATCTCACACTTGTTTTTCTGTTGCTAGTTGAAAATTTCACATCTTTGCTATTTCTTGCCGACACTTCTTTCAAATCTTTGCTATTTCTTACCGACACTTTTGTCAAATCTTTGATATTTCTTGCTGAAGCTTTCATCCGTATAGCAGTGTAAATTTACAAATGTAAATGTCTTTGAATCTTCCAAAACGATTGATTTAACATCCTACAGTTCTTAGTTAAAATTTTTATCATTCCGTGTAAAATTTCTTTAATTATCTGAAAAAATGAAAAAATTAAGGTGATCAGTTCATTAGCAGGAAGAGTAGACTTTTGACATGCTTAGATTATTCCTGTCTTTTTAGCTGTTAAGATCCGCTTTTTGCAGCTGTTTTAGGAAACCTTGCGCCGAAAGTGCATGACCCTGATTTGCGGGCTTCTTCCTCGTTTTGGCTTTCATGCTGGTTTATTTTTTTTGTTTTCCTCTTTGTAGAGAAAATTATCGAGTATCGGTGAAAAAGTTATGTGTATCAAGATTTCTTCATAAAATCTAGGAACATAGGAACAAATCTAGTTTTGAAAAGGCCTGGAGAAGGCTGAAAATTTGTTAATTAACTTATTTTTCATTTAGAGGAATAATTCCATAAAACTAGCGCATATAATTGTGCATTGGCAGTTAATTAAATACTAAGATCAAGATCCACATAGTAAAAGTTTTGGAGTGCTTTTTTATTATCTGTTTAGGTTCATTTTCTTCTGGATTTGATCATACAGGAAGAAATAAAAATGTACGAGAGAGATCAGGCAGAACTTACAAGGTATCATGTTAAATTTGGTGTGGCGGTATTTGGATTAAGATTTAAGTAGCAATTAAAGTCAGAGAAGGACATGGTTGTTTCATAGACAGAGTTCTTCAAGCACAATTCGTGTACACTTCTTTATAAGAGTGTAAGAAACAACAAAGTTCGCGGTCAGAGTGGCTTGGAGATCTTGTAGTGGCATGGTACTGTTTCCTAGCTCCTATTTGTTCTTTGTTCAACTCATAACATCTTGTTTTACATATATAACTTCTCTTTGTGTATTTAGATAAAGTAGCACGCTTTTTGGAAATAATGGAAGGCATTGACCTTCATTTTATTTTATTCGTTTGTTCTTGTATGCATATTGTACTATAGCATACAACAATAACCATTAGATTAAATTGTTATAGCTCGTTATCAAATAAGAGCAGTTTTATAATTTCAAGCTATCTTGTGACTACCTGCAAAACTATCAGAGCACTGTTTTATTCTCAGTAAGGAGAACATATATCTGTGACTACTTTATATGATGTTATAACGAACCCATTGTTCGCTATGGTTGTGCCGCTACCACATTACGGTAGAAAGCAGCCGTTCTCCATAGCGACCCATCGTCGCAGTGATCTAATGGTAGGGAGCAGCCCGAAGTAGTATCATTGTTAACCGAAACGCCTCCAACTCATTGGAATCTGGTAGAGCAATTCTACCTGGATGTTTTTTGCTTCTGTTAATTAGTTAAGTACAACTCACTCTGACAGCCAAGGGAAAACGAGGAGATACACTCCCCCAGATTTAGGCCATAAATTTAGGTCACGAAAATAGACATGTTGCTTAATAAAAGAAGTGAATAGTTGTCTGCTTTGGTGACACAAGTAAGTAAAATTTGTCTCTTTATTTTTCATATAAATGCAGTTTTAACCATACTAAACCAACCTATTTCATTATGCATAGAGGTGCAACCACACAACAACTTCATTTGCCACAGATACAACCATTTAGCTAGCTCACTTAATCTGAGCATACAATACAATCTAGAACTACTTTTAATTTATTAAACGCTTTCCTTCTTAGTTGAATGTACTTTAACCCTAATTCTTAGGAAAATATTTAGAAATTCAACGAGAATCTCTCCATTAATAATAGTAATGTCAACCCTAAGTGTTAATTAATATACTAAATTATAATTTTTAATATAAGCTTTTATCAAATCTCCCCACTTATCTTTTTAAGAACAACAAATGGATAATCAAACCAAAAATCGAATGGGAATGCAATGGTTGAGAATTAAAGCGTTTCATCCTCTATTAGTAATCCTCCATTGTTAGTGATAACACGAGTGCTTAAGTTAGTAATTTCTACTTAAAAATTAAAAGAATATTAGAACATTTTTTTTACTGGAAAAAAGAATATTAAAACATTTTAAATATTGCTTTGTAATGGTGTAAATTTATGGAAATTAAGGAAACATGCATTACATGTAGATCAAGTACTACTCATTAGTCTAATGACTATTTTTTTTAATGTTTTTATTAGAAAGGTTAAGAAAATCAAATCAATTTTTTTAATTATGATACTGTCTTAAAGATATTTTTCCAAACTAATTCTTACATTTCTATTGTTAGTGATTATCAAGTGTATTAATGTGGGACGTTTGAAAGTATGGTTGTATGCATATAAGTTATTATGAAGAAACTTCAAAGGTTTTACAAAATGTGTTAATTGATATGTAATGTTATAATAGGGATTATCTCGTAATTTGTATACTAGTCTTTTTTTGTTAACACCAAAAACATTCTTATCCATTTCCTTCGTCTCTATCTTGTTTCGATGTGGCATGACGAAGAGCCTGGTCTCAGGGCGGCTTGCTATCGCTCAATAGAATCCTTCCCTATAGACCTGCCTAGAATCATATTCCTCTAGAAGCATTACGATCTTTAAAAGCATTAGGATCAACTAACCCTCACACACTCTTATTGATTTACTTAAGTAGTACTACATAAATATTGCTCCCTAGAGAAGGAGCCAACAAAGAGAGAGAAGTTGAAGTAGGATATGTATAATGTTAAGCTAAGATTCTTATACCAGCAAATAACCATGAAAATGGTACTTTTACTTCGTTAAATTCGTGAAACAGCTTCGACGAATCTCTTTTTTGAGCCTGAAAAACATTTACATCCATTTCCTTTGAAGTTATGTAGCCCCTAGTGCTATAACTAAATGATTAGATATCAATTTCAAATATCCTTGCTAGATTAACATATAATACATGGTTTGTTAGTATAGCAAGGAAATGTATGTCAAAATAAAACAACTTAACACTACTTGCAAGAATGAACCCTTTCTCTTTATTAACTATGAAAAGTTTAACATTCCACTACACAACTTAATACACATTTTTAGTCTTTTCAATGTAAGTATAGATAATAATAAAAATTGCACAACATAGTATAGATTCAAAATTTTCATTTACTAATGAATGGCAATGTACATCATAATAATTTCCATGATTATCTCAACTTATTATAAATGGTATAATTCATTCACTATAGCATAAGAATGAATCCATGTTTATGGTCCCTTCGTTTGTTACACAAAACTCCACATTAACTTATAACAGTTTATTGTGTATCAGACAAAAAAATCTCATACACTCGACAATCTCACAACTAAGTTTATGCAAATATGCATACACTACCCACATATAATTTCAAAATAAAAAACATGTATGCTTCACCATGAAGAACATGTGTTCTTTTACTTCATATTAATAGAAGATGATATTTATTATTAATAGAAGATTATTTTAATACAAGACGGTGACAATGAATCCTTTCTTTATTAACTTGTAAGGTATGAAAACATATATGCCGTTTTTGTCGAGGAGATTAGGGTTAGTAAAAAAAAAACTAGCCCTACTTGATTCTTGTCATTGGTATAGACCTTTGCAAATATCAAATAACATGTAAATCAGGCTATATGTCTTAAATCTATCAAAGTGATGCACATCACACCTACTTCTATAGCTACTATCTTATAGCAAAAAGCTCTTATTTATATTTTTGAAAGGTTAATTATAATAATATTTTTATTGTTAAATTTTAAAACCAATTATGTAAAAGCTTTTTAAAATGAAGATTGGGAAAAGTTTTTTCCCAATTTTCATATATATATATATATATATCTTTTTTTTTAAATATTGGGTGGAAGAAAGTTGATATAGTAATCATTATCTTTTAAATTATTATTAGTTTTTTAAAATATAAACTAAATTGATTATGTATTAAATAAAATAATTTTATTCTATTTATATATTTAATATTTTTTCTTGTATATTTAAATTATGTTTAATTTAATTACTGTCTTTTTATCACACATATTTTTCAGTAAGAAAAAAAACCAATATTTTTGTTATTCAAATAACTCGAATAAAAAAGTACATCGACATTGCATATCATCGAAGGTCTAGTAGAGATTATGTATCTTCTTTTACAACTCTTGCAAATAGAATCCAAAAAAGGATCATTCTTTACAATTCTACTATCAAATCCCAAGTTCTCCAGACCACGCCACAGTAATAATATCAAAGCTAAATACATTAAAAAAACATAAGCAAGGACTCATAACTGAAAAATATTAAAGAGGCATTGGTCTACCAAGGTAGTATTCTCGAATTCCAGCCACATAAGAAGACCTTCTTTCTCCAATAGAGCTTGTTTGGATAAGCAATCAACATCACAGTTTGCCTTCCTATAGATATGCCTCAACTCCGAAGTAGAAAAGGATGAAAGGAGAGATTTTTTTCGATAACACCAATTGTTTAGAACCATGACCTGTAGGCTATATTTTCCTTTAGCCCACTGAATAATGACATGTGAATCTCCATAAATTATTAAGGAGTCAACCCCAAAAATAGTTGCTACTTTGCACATACACCATAAGGCTATTAATTTTGCCTTAGATTTTCAACCTTGTCCACAATTCAACTTGAACTTGAAGGAATGTTTCGGATTTAATTTGAGAATTACCCTTGCAGCACAACACCCATCTTGTGCAACCCCATAAAAATAACATGTAGCAGTCATGCCATTTGAATAATTATGCAACAGTCTAATCTTTTTTGTGCTAGCCTTTTGTGCAAAGATTTTATTATAATATCCCATAATCCATCTACAACATTCATCAATGTTTAGTCTTTTATTTTCAAAGATAATAGCAATCCTTACTTTCCGTATACCCCATGAAATAACAATAGGAAGAGTAATATGATCATGGACCCTTTTATGCCAGAAAAATAAGTTATGTCAAAAGGTTTTAAATCCCACAACATTGGAATATTTAGAAGTTTTCAAATATTAATCCACGATAATTTTGCAGTAGACCAATAAACGTTCCATTGTCTCTTCCTTCTTTTTACACATAACACACCAATTTGGAAAAATAAAACCCCTCCTTCTGAGATTGTCCAAGGTCTTTAAACAGTTTTCCGGTCCAAACCAAGAAAAACATTTAATTTTTTAAGGAAGATGCCACTTCCATAGTTTATGATACCACCATTTTGGCATTGTCATAACATGGTCATGTGCAATCACTCAGTAAGCCAGTTTAGCAATAATATGTCCAGTAGCAACATTGAAAGACCAAATAATAGTATCCAAATCACACACACACACACAAACACATATTCAAGGGTGGTTCACTGATTTTTTCAAGGGTTACAATCACCAGGAAATATGCCAACACATGTTATTCAAGAGAATCAAGGTATCGCCATAGTCACATGTCTAATCAAACCATTACATAGTCAATATGTAGGGGCTCAATAAGAGCATCATCTCACTTACAAGAATTGAACCTAGATGGGTTGGGAAACAATCATTCCTCCCAATAATCAAGGTTCGGGGAAGCTCTAAGCAAATGCAACAAAATGGTTTCTGCAGCTTTTCTTTGAGTTTTCTTTTTTGGTGACCATAAGAGGAAGGGTGTTTGATGGCGGCAATTGGTAGAGTACATCGAGGGAAGGACGAATCCTTCCCCCTCGAACCAACATGCAAGAGTGAGGGACGATAGCAACCGAGATATACCAAACAAAATGGGAGGAGAGGGTTTGAATGAGTTTGGCTCAAATTTTCGGCACGGTCCTGGGAGAAGACACCTAGGATAATGCCTTCCCAAATCAACTCAAATCCCATTTATGCAAATTAAATAGGGTAAGATTTGGTAACAAATTCAATACATGAAATATCATGCTCTAATTGGTAAATTTGTGGGGGTTTAGCCATCTAAGACAACCCTAATTTGGTGGATCAATATGACATGGAAACCCTGTGGGAATTATGATCTCCAATTGGGATTCAAGGGTTTTTTCACAGTAATTTGTTTCAATCTTGAAGATCGAGACCAAATTTTCAATGGTGGGCCTTATTTCTTTTACTCTGCATGTCTTCTTCTCAAGTCATGGAAAGAAAGATTTTGCCCATATAAAGAGGATCTAACCATTGCCCTAGTATGGATTTGAATATATTCCCTATTGGGGGGATACTGGGAACCTGAGATCTTAGAGAACATTGGAAATACTCTGGTATCATTCATTAATATTTATGAACAAACATTCATTAAGATTTATGAACAAACAAAGTTCCAGTGTTATACATTATATGTCTGAATCTGCATCTATATAGATATCTCTAAGGAACTTCCAAAGGTCATAAACTTGACTTGGTATGATGAGGACTGGCAACAAGCTTTAGATTAAGAGCATATATTGTTTTTATGCAAGTGGTTCCATGAGTATGGGAACCTATTCTAGGACTTCCCGTAGAATTTTTCATTGCCCTAACCGAAGCAATCCCAATCAAAGGAGGAGGATGGATTCACCAAAGTGATTTCTCCTAAATAAGTTGTACATAAACATGGAGCCACATATATTCACAAAAATGCCCAGGTATCCACTCATTATGATTCCCTAAACAAGTTCTTGAATAATAGCTTGTTTCAAGAGATGAATGGGTATGAGAAACCCTTCGTCGGCTAGGAAAAATCCAATAACCAAAGATGTTGGCGGTGAGGGACCCAGGGAGAAGACAACATTAATACAACAAAACTAAAAAATGATCGAGGAGGATGGGGGTGACATGGATATTTTAGGATCAATTATAATCCTCCCTTTGACCACCATAGTCTAATTGTCAATTTTTAACTTAGGAGTATGTTTCTACCTCATTAATGCCATAGGGAACTCATCTGGGGCCCACCTAACACTTGATTCCCCAATTTGCATGAGTTTAGGAGCTCTAGAGGCCAATCCCTACAATTTAGGAACCCACACCGAGTCATGGGAGTCTGATCATCGGTTCACCCTAGTATATGTTGAGTTATCCTCATAAGGGCATCGGTTAGTTCATCTCTAGTTAGTATAGTGCCACATGTCCCTGATTCAAGGAGGTTAGGCGCATTTTCCTACCTACCTTGTTCAGTTAACAAACTGTGATCTAATTTCGTTGTCCTGAGTTAAATTAGTGAGCTCTCAGTGGTTATTTTCTCGCATTGAGTTAGCATTGGAGTCAGTACAAGTTGGTGAATTTGAATCCTACCTAGTATATTTGAATTATTCCTATTATATTATCATCGTATCAAACACATGTTAATGATTATTTGATGTAATGTTAAGTTGACCAATTTTGTCTTTTTGGTTGTTCAGTTTTACCATGAATGTTTGATAAGTGTACACTGAATTATTTCTTTCTCCTTCAACCTTATTTCACAAGAGAATTCATTCATCCCTGGAGATCCTAAGATTTACTAAATTAAACATGGTATCAGAATAGGTGATCAATCCAACTTCAATCCTCAAAAAATTCCATTGATGCACCTGAAGCAATTGGGTTCCACATAATTCCTGGTATCTTTTCCTTGCTTCCTCTAGATTTTGTCTAGAGAAGTCTAGCTAGGTGTGATGCACCAAGAGAATGTGCACATGTCGAAGTAGAGAGGGATTGAATTGGTTTGACTTCGAATTGAAGTGTTTTTGCAAGCACATTAAAGAATTCTGAAGAATTGTGTTACTCCTTGAAGTTGTAAGATGGAGAATTCAACAGCCTTGACACCCATGATCCTCACACCCTTCAACTATCTTGATTGGATGGATGATATGCAAATAGTGTTGCACAACAAATTTTTGTACAAGGTAACCATGGGAAGGAGGTCAAACCCCAGCAGCTTCTTGAGAAGTGGAACTATTTGAACAAGTTGGATGAAGCCTTTGGCTTCATGCGCATTCATATGTCCAGGGATTTACTCTTCCATATTGATGGATTAAAAACTCGAAGAGAAGTATGGAAGAAGTTCCAATCATTATTTGGAAAGAAAGATTAGATGAGAGACCATATTATGGAGAATGAGCTGCTTTCTCTTCAGCCCAACAATTCTTTTCAAAATTCAAATACCTTGTCATGCAATGCAATCAGTATGGGATTGACAAGAAGGATCAACAATTGGTGCTCTCAATTCTTAGCAAACTTGGCCTAGAATTCTCAGTGTTCATATCAACCTTTCACTCTAGGGGGCTGACAACTCCTAATTGGAAAATGCCATCCCTTGATGCCTTCACATAATCTCTTATTCAAGAACAAGATAAGCTGATATAGATGGGAGCCCTCAAAGCCTCCAAGAATCAGGCTCTCTTAGCTGGGGAGACTAAGAATGCACAAGAAAAGGGGAAGCATATAGAAAAAGAGAAGAAGAACATTGCTTTCAAGCCTAAGGATAAGCAAAATCCTTCAGAAGGAGCCTTAGGTTCCAAGAAGGATAAGCACGAGAAATTTGACAAGGCCAAGTGCTCTTAATGCAAGAGAGGGAATCATCCATAGAATCTATGTATGAAGAAAAACATAGACTATATGTCTAGACTCCTTGAACAGAACAATATTTCCCTTCCTAAAGGTGCAAAGAAGTCTGATGCTGGAACCAAGTCTGGAGATCATGAGAGGTGCCATGCTCTTAAGGTAGGATTTTCTCAGTCACAAGCTTTTCTCATTGATTCTGGAGCCTCCAACCACATGGTTTTCTCCAAAGAATCATTATCATCTATGTATCTCTCTGGAGGACCAAGCATCCACATGGGAGATGACTCACAAATCCCAGCTGAAGGGAAATGTTACATCAAATTTGAGCATGGAGTGTTCAAGAATGTGCCCTATGTCCCTTCCATTGCAGCAAATATATTGTTTGTATACCATATGAGTCATATTGGCTCACCCAAGTGAGTCACATTTGATATTGACATAGTGGAGATCTCATAAATATATACTGGAAATCTGGTAACGAAAGGAGTTGTTAATCATGCCTTCAAGGCATATGAATTTTCTCACTTTCTTCCTAATTCTTATCCTAGTGCCCTATTGACTCATGCCAATGACATAGGCAGGTTGTGGAATGAAATATTTGGCCACCTGAACTTCAAGTATCTCCAGCAGCTATACAATGAAAAGATGGTTGAGGGATTTCCTCTCATAAAATCCTTTGAAGGTGTATGCATGGTTGCTTGGTAGGGAAGCATCCAGAGCAAAGGTACGAGGTTGGGAAGGAAAGAAGAGTTGCCTCCACATTGGATTCGATTGACAATGATGTCTCTGTACTAATTCCTACAACATCTATGAATGGATCCCAATACTTTTGACCTTCATTGATGATTTTTTAAGGTATTGTTGGATCTACTTTCTGAAGCAGAAGTCTCAAGTGTTTGAGACCTTTATAATTTTCAAAGCCTTAGCTGAGAACACTCTCAGGAAGAATATCAAAGCACTCAGATTAGATAATGGAGGAGAGTAAGTCAAAAGATAATTCCGACAGCTATGTGATTCAACAGGCATTCAAATGCAACGCTCAGTCCCATACACACCACAACAAAATGGTGTAGCTGAGAGGAAGAATAGACCTTTGAAAGAGACGACTACATGCCTTCTTAAAGCAATAAATCTTCCACCATATTTGTGGGCTGAAGCAGTAAACTGTGCTTCATACATAGAGAATAGAGTGCCTCACAAGTCAGTGATTGGGGTCACTCCTTTCGAAGCATTGATATGACATAAGCCCAAAGTATCACATCTAAGGGTTTTTGGATCCAAAGCATGGGCCAAAATTTCGATCAACAATAAGAAAGCCTTCCAAGCTCGGAGTAGCGAATGTAGATTTCTGGGATATGCATATGATGCAAAGGCCTATAAACTTATGGATATTGCAACCAAAAAGTGCTTCATATTGCGCAGTGTTCAATTTGAAGAAGATTAGGTTCATGATCCACAACCAGTTGAAGAAGACGAAGGTATAATTACTCAACCAACTCCATTTGCAGATGATGATGTCTTAACTAATATTTCAAATTCAAAGTTTGAATATGAGGATCAAGATCTTGATATTGAGAATGAACCTCAAGTAGATCCAGATCTAGATCTAGCACCTTCTCCCAATCAAAGGCCTAAATGGGCCCAAAATACCATTGAAGCTGCTGGGAATAGTGTTGGGTATCCAGATGACAGGAGAAGAACAAGATCTCAATATCAGGATGAAAACCTTGCACTCTACCTTTCAGATCCACTTCTCCTAGAGAGGTGCTTCATGATGATGGGGTCATATCCATAGTCCTACAAGGAGGCTTGCCATGATCCAATATGGAAAACATCCATGGATGATGAGTTTGATTCACTACAAGACAACCAAACTTGGAAGCTTGTTTCCTTAACTCCTAGGAGAAAGTTAGTTCAGTGCAAATGGATCTACAAGACCAAGCTAGCAGCTGATGGAACCACTACCAAGTACAAGGCTCGGTTAGTGGCAAAGGGGTACTCTCAAGTCTATGGAACATACTACAATGAGACATTCACTCCTGTTGAAACAATGGACTCCATAAGTCTAGTTTTGTCCATTGCAACTTCGAATAGGTGGGAAGTATATCACATGGATGTGAAGAGTGCCTTCCTCCATAGTGACCTATAAGAGGAGATCTACATGAGACAGCATGAGGGGTACACTATAGATTCATCCTTAGTTTGCAAACTGAGGACATATAGGTATGGTCTCAAAACAAGGAGTTCACTCAGTGAACTTGTTACATAGCATGATCGTTTGTAGGATATTAAAGAATATCCCCAATTTCACAAAATATTGGAAAATTCCTCCTAAAATAGTATTGTTGAACCCCCCTCCCAATATACCTTTCCAATTAAGAAAACCCCTAGTTTCACCAGATATTGTAGGTATCCATTTCTATCGACCAATTTTTAATAGCCCCTTTATATCATATTATCAAGTTGTAACAAATAAGATCTGTAACGCATATTAATATAAGTAAACATGATGTTAAATAAAATAATAGTATAATGTTAATAATGATCCCACCATGATTGCGCGAGCGACTAATCATTTTGTAGCATTGGATACTGGAAGACCCAATAAAAAAGTAATGGGGAAGTAAAAATGTGTAAAATGAAACTTAGTCAAGAGATCAATGTAACAAAGAATGTAAAAGACCGATAGTTCAATAGTCATTGCAATGCTTAGAAAATATGAGAATGAAGATGTTTCACACCACAACATGCCAATCAACGAATTTTATATCATGTAAATACAAGTATAGAAATAGAGAGATCATGTTTTGTATAAGCTTAATAAATTAAATTCCATGAAAATGAAAAATTGAAACCCTTTCATGGATGGACTTCCCTACATTTCATTGTATTTTATTTATTGAGACAATATGTGAACAAACACTTGATTTTCACTAAGAATAAACTACCGCAAAGAATTAGTATCAATTCATGGACAACATGTATTAAGAAAATTTTAAACATGTTTTAAAACTTGAAACAATCCATTGACAAAAAGTTAAGTCCTAATTAAATATTTCATATCCATTATGCTAAATTTCCTCTACCTTAATTGACCATTTTTTATACAATCACTTTCTACATTTAACTTTACTTAACATTACATAAGACTATATTTACCATAAATATTTTAAAAACAATATCATAAAACATATATAAAAGAACATTGTATTTGACACACACACACACACACACACACACACACACACACACACATATAACAAGTTAATATTTAAAAAAAATCAATAATCAAGGCTCTAGTTGATGCATGTAATCCACGCTAGGGGAGCATGGCTATTAACATTCTGAGCCAAATAATTTCATAGTTCTTCCTTGTTCTCCAGTAATAGGTTTTTGAGAGGATTCGATGAGGAATCCGATAAGGAAAAACCTTGTGTGAGATATTAGAGGAATTGGTGGGAAGATAGGTGTCTGTTGGTGGCCTCCAAATATATGAAGAAGAAGTTATCTATATGAATCCATCCCACGATTTTAATTTTATTCCTCACCTCCCCCAAATAAAATAAACCCCAATATTTATATTACTATGTCAAATTAAAAACCGACCTTGACCCCTTAATACAAGGCAACATATTTTTGAGTTTTTTTGGAGTATTCAAACTCCCAATATGAATGGACGTGATATGATATTTCCCTTTCTAGTGAACACCCCGTGGGTCTCAAGCAATCCCCAAGGGAATGGTATGCCAATATGGATGCCTTTCTAATGGCACAAAAACTTGAGAGGTGCAAGTCTGACTGCAATGTCTACATGCAGCAGAAGGGAGGTTGCTTACTGTTAATTGTTTTATATGTGGATGACTTACTCATTAGTTGTGGCTCAGCTGCTAGGTTGAGGGATATCAAGTCAGCTTTAAGATAGGCATTCTCCATGACTGATCTAGTGATGCTAAGGCAGATTATTGGCCTTGAGGTGAAAAAAAAATATTCAAAGATCTTGATTACACAGTCCAGATACATAGAATATTTTCTCAAAAGATTTGACATGACTGATTGTAAAGAGACACCCTTTCCCTTCATATTTGGCATCAAGTTCGAAGAAGGTGGTTCTACACCACTGGTTGACAGTACACTATACAGACAGCTCATTGGTAGCCTATTGTACCTCACCCATTCGAGGGTAGATTTATCTTATGTTGTGAGTGTTGTTTCCAAATTCATGCATGAGCCACTTGAGCTGCATTGGAAAGCAACAAAGTGCATCTTGCATTATGTGCAAGGTACGAGGGAGTTTGGGATCCACTATTTTGTTGGTGCAAGGGTATATCTGATTGTTTTTACTATTTTAGACTAGGTTGGTGATAGCACTAACATGAAATATACATTAGCATTTGTGTTCATGTTAGGATCTGGACCAATATGTTGGTCAAGCAAGAAGAAATCAACTCTTGCTCTCTCTTCGGTTGAAGTAGAGTATCAGGGGGTTGTGAATGCAGCTATTCAGGCAATTTAGATACATGGAATTCTGACAGATTTTGTCATTCGCAGTTCTCTTTCAGTAGACCTCTTTTGTGATCATCAAAGTGCAATCAAGATATCCATTGATCTAGTACAGAAGCAGTAGACCAAGAACATAGAACTTCACATGCACTACATCTGGGAACTAGTGCATAGTAAGGCTATTATTCTACATTAATTCCCTACATAGGAGCATATTGCAGGCATATTCACCAAGTTTTTCACTGAAAATAGATTTGTCTATCTCAAATCTCTTCTTAGTGTAAAGTTTTGATTCAGTTATTGTTCTTGGTTTTCCAGCTAATTTGTGGGGGGGTTTGTGGGGGGGTGGGGGGGTTCCCATGATATTTTTCCCATTTATTCGGTTGATTTAGCAGTTATTTTTGCATTAGATTGTATGGGTGACCTTTGGTCCTAGTTTCCAGTACCTAGGTTTTCCAAGTTAGAATTAAGGGGGGGTGTTAGGATTAATTGTAATCCTCTCTTTGACCACCATAGTCTAATTGTCATTTCCTAGCTTAGGAGTATGTTGCCACCTCACCAGTGCCATGGGGAACTCATATGGGGCCCACCTAACACTTGATGCAATACTTTTATTGAGTTTTGGAGATCCAAAGGCCAATCCCTATAATTTAGGAACCCAAACTGAGTCATGGGAGTCCGACCATCAGTTCACCCTAGTCTGTGTTGAGTTTTCCTCAGAAGGAAATCCGTTGGTTCATCTCCAATTAGTATAGCACCACATTTCCCTGATTCAAGGAGGTTAGGTGCCTTTTTCCTACCTACCTCGTTTAGTTAACTGAATTTGAATTGATTTACTTGTCCTGAGTTAGATTAGTGAGCTCTTAGTAGTGATTTTCTCACATTGAGTTAGCATTGGAGTCATTCCAAGTTGGTGAATTCGAATCCTACCTAGTGTATTCAAATTCTTCCTATTGTATTATTATCGTATAAGACACATGTTAATGATTATTTGATGTAATGTTATGCTGACCAATTTTGTTTTTTTGGTTTTTCAATTTTACAACAAATGTTTGATTAGTGTACATTGAATTCTTTATTTCTCCTTCAACCTTCTTTCACAAGAGAATTCATTTAGGCCTGAAGATCTTAAGATTTGTTAAATTAAACAGATATAGGAGAACTTGATATGGATGGCCTAAAAAATACTTGTGTAGATAAGGAAAAAATGGTGTGTCCCTTAGAATCAAGTCAAACTTTGCCAAGAAGCAATTCTCAAGTCCAAATCTCTTGATCCTTTGGGGATCACACCTTGGTCTCCAAAGAGAGAACAAAAGGAATCTTGAAGACTTTGGAAAGAGACGTAGGAGAAAGACAAACCGACAAAGGATAGCTGAAGCAATAATTAAACTAGCGGAATTAGGACAATATCCCACAATTAGGGGAGCCCTGGGACTCTCAAATAATCAGTTTTAATGAATATTATAACATGGGATATAAGGAGTTCAAACAATCCAAAAAAAATCAAATTCTAAAGAAGAAGATACACGTGGAGAATCCAACAATCTTGTTCCTTCAAGAAACTAAATGCTCTGATGAACAACTCAAATAAGTAAGCAGGAGGGCTTGGTGGGGTTGTAAAGTAACAAGGATTGGTGCCACAGGCGCAGTAGGAGGCCTAGCTATTCTATGGAACCCTAACAAAATAAACCAATGGAGTTTTTTGGATACTCCAATATCTATGTCAATAGAATTTCAGGTGATAATATTCCCAATCCAGGGGGTGTTGTCGAATGTTTACGACCCCCACATTCAGCAACATAAAATGGAATTCTTGGCCTCTCTAAAAATTATCAATAGGTGGTTTGAAGGGAAGCATTGGATAGGGGGTGGAGACTTTAACATGATTACTTTTCTTTTTGAAATGAAAGGGGGTAGGAGAAGCCTGGACACATAAAGTAGGGCGTTTGGAGAAACCATGGAGGATCTAAAACTGGTAGATATGGAGACTAGGACTTCACCTGGAACAACAAAAGGGGGGGAATCAGTACGTTGCTTCTCGGCTTGACAGGTTTCTAGTCTTGGAATCAATTATTGACTTAGGCAGTGAACTATCGACTCTAGTCCTCCCATTGGCAGGATCAGACCACTGGCCCTTAAGTTTATTCTGGAGTGGTTTGGGGTCTCAATTCAAAAAAACCTTCAATTTATAGCACTTATGGCTTAGCTATTCGGATTTCAAATCCAAAGTGCATTGATGGTGGGAAGATATGAACCAGACATATGTACCAAGTATGTTCTAGTTTCTGTGAAAATTCAAGTCTCCCAAAGAGAATATTAAGAAGTGCAACAAAGAAGAGTTTGGAAACATTTTCAAAAATAAATAAAACTTGGAGAGAAGACTAGAAGAGATCTAGATGTAGGGCATGAGGGATGGCCACTCATCCGATATGAAGGACGAAGAAGTTAACATTACAACCCAACTAATGGAATGAGAACACCAGCAAGAAATATTGTGGAAACATAGATCTAGTGTGAGGTGGATTAAGGAAGGAGAAAGAAACACAAAATTCTTCCATCACTCCACTATCCTTCATCACCAACAGAAAAAAGGTATTAATGCTTAAAAATGAAGCTAGGGATTAGGTGAAAACTTGGGAGGAAATTGAAGGAGAATTGGTCCACTGCTTTTAGGATGTAATGATAGATCCACACCCAGATAGGTAGGAAGACATAGCCCATATTACTCAATACATCCCATCCCTTGTCACTGACTCCCATAACGATATGCTAATGAGACATGTACCTTGATGGAAGTTGAGGATGCGGTGCATCAAATGGAAGATGGAAAATCCTCCAGACCAGATGGGTTCACTACTAATTGCTTCCATTTCTTCTGGGACTTGGTAAAGAATGAAGTCTATTGAATTGTTGAAGACTCTCGACGAACAAAGGGCATTCTAAACGAATTCAATGCCACCTTCTTGACCTTCATCCCCAAGGATGAGGAAGTTTATTCTCTAGGTGTGTTAAGATCCATTGCCCTTTGTAATGTAATTTATAAGATTGTCACAAACATAATTGCAAATAGATTAAAGCCTATCCTTCCCTCTCTTGTCTCGCCTGAGCAATCTACTTTTGTGGAGGGGAAGCAAATTACAGATGGGATAATCTTGGTCCATGAAGTCCTTCACTCATTAAAAATGGCCATGATCCCATGATTGTTGTTGAAACTCAATATTGCCAAGGCCCGTGACAAGATCAACTGGTGATAACTGAAGGAGATGTTAAAAGCTTTCAGTTTTAGCTCAGGCTAGATCTAATAGATCATGATCGTCACTTCATTGGTGTTTTTCTCCATCCTTCTAAACAGCTCCCACTCGGGCACTTATAAAAACTTGTGGGGCATTAGATGAGGCAACCCTTTGTCCCCATTCCTTTTAATTTTGATGGCGAAAGGTCTGGGTCACTCAATTAATGCCATGTTGTTAAATCATGAACTAATAAAATTGAATATCCATTCCAATGTTGCATGCTAGACACACCAACATTTTGTCAACGACACCATGCCGATGGGGAATTCTTTGGTTAAAGAATCCATTGCTATTAATAGGTGTCTCAATCTCTTCGCAACTACCTAAAGTATTGAGGTGAACAAGAGAAAATATAAAAAAAAATTGTCAACACCCCAAGGATTACTGGACACAACATTTTCTGCATCCTTGGCTTTCAAGAGAGCTCCTTTCCAACCAAATACCTAAGTGCTCCTCTCTTTGATTCTATTGTTCGTAAGGGTTCTTGGGTGGAAATGATGGACATGATGAAGAAAAAATTGGCAAATTGGACATTTCTCCCTTCTAATCTATTAAGCAGGTTATTTTTAGTTAAATCAGTCCTCCATGCCATGTTGATTTACGTATTTCTAGCCATGGCATCCCCTAAAGTAATTATGAAGGATATCAGAAACCTCCAACATAAATTCCTATGGAACTGTTCAAGCAATAAACAAAAATGGGCTCTAGTCAAATGGGATGAAGTGTGCACCCCAAAATTACAAGGTGGGTTAGGTCTAAGGGACGCGAAAAACAAATAATGAGGTTAGTGGAGCCAAAATATGGTGGAGATATTAAACACGACGATGAGCCACGAGTCTCGCTCTGGCACCACATCCATACCACTGGAACCCCCCCCCTCCCCACCCAAGTGGGATTATCTAGTTAAACTTTGATGGTGCCTTGGGAAATCCTGTAATGCCTGGTTTCAGTGACCTCTTTAGAGACCACAAGGGTGAAATACTTATAATTTTTCTTACTTCATAAGACCTAAAATCAGTAACACAATTGAACTTGAAGGATTAATTCATGGTTTGATCATAGCCAAAGACAAAGCTAATATCCTTTAATTGTTGAAGGGGATTCAGAAATAGTTTTAAAGATAACTGAGCATATTCAAAATGGGAAACACAGTTCCCATGTGTCAAACCATTGGAGGCTAGAACACTGGCTTGAAAGGTTAGTTTTCCTTCTTTCAGAGGTCGGTGCCAACTCTTTTAGCCATGGCAAACACAAAGGGAATTGTGTTATAGCATGATTTGACACACCATATGCATCATGAATTGATGGCCTTAGATTTTCCCTATCCAGACTGCCCCCCTTACTCAGTATATCCCTGATAGTTCAGTTTAACTCTAAAAGAGACATTTTTGGAGATACACGCGGGTCAATAGTTATGCATCTCGCATATACGCAACTTGCACTATTACAACCAGCGTACATTGGGATGGGACAAGCAACAGCTAATACACTTCTCAGACACTAGCTGAGTTCTCACATTTGGAGATCTAGAATACATGGGAGAGAATTGATCCAGGATCAAAGCTTCGAGGAAATTAGAAATCAAGAAACGACAAATTCTAGGATGATTTCTTGCAACAACTTCCCAAGCTCTGTTGTCTTTCAAACTTCTCTAGTACCCAAAGCTTCTGCAATGCACAATATACACAAAAATTCAAAGACTCTTGGATGGTTGACTTAATGAATAGCTAGTTTAGAGTGTGGTTACCTCAGGACTAGTGCCAACAAGCTTGCCATCAAGAGGACAACCATCAATTATGGGAGGCCCTTCTCAAGAGATGCATCACAGCTCATCACAGGGCGGATAAGATTTGATGGGTGTTCCAACCCAAAGGAGTTTTTCAGTCAAAGAGGCATATGACAGATGGACTGAGCACCACCTACTCACTAGAGAAAAGGTCGGGAAGAGAATTTGGAAATCCCAATCATGGCCTAAAATAACGGTTTTTTTTGTGGTTAATTGCAAAATGGAGAATTTTAACAGGAGAAAACCTTATAAAAAGAGGGATGATATGCCCTTACCGTTGTTGCTTATGTGAAAAGGAAGAGTGCATCAACCATCTCTTGGATTCTTGTCCCTTCACGTCCAATCTCTGGGATAAAGGAGAGTTTAGCTTTCGCAGATCCAATCAGATTCATGGAAGACCAGACCTCTCTGTTATAGAATGGCCTAAAAAGTATTTTCAAAATACAATCGTCAATCGACTTTGGTAGCTTTTCCTGGGTTTTTTTTATGGGAAATATGGCGAGACTGGAACCATCAAACCTTTGAACGTAAATCCAGCATAGAGAATGGAGTGTGGGCAATCATAAAAAGCCGTATAGTGGAAACTATTAGGCTAACTCCATGGAATGACTATGACTGGAAAGCCCAAGGTGTGGAATCCTCCATCCTTTGTGCTTGGGTAATTTCTGACCCTCTTCAACCAATTTCTAACCCAAGATCCAAAAGACAGAAGGAGCCAAATCCATACCACTGGAACCCCCCCTCCCCACCCAAGTGGGATTATCTAGTTAAACTTTGATGGTGCCTTGGGAAATCCCGTAACGACTGGTTTCAGTGACCTCTTTAGAGACCACAAGGGTGAAATACTTAGAATTTTTCTTACTTCATAAGACCTGAAATCAGTAACACAGTTGAACTTGAAGGATTAATTCATGGTTTGATCATAGCCAAAGACAAAGCTAATATCCTTTAATTGTTGAAGGGGATTCGAAAATAGTTTTAAAGATAACTGAGCATATTCAAAATGGGAAACATAGTTCCCATGTGTCAAACCATTGGAGGCTCGAACACTGGCTTGAAAGGTTAGTTTTCCTTCTTTCAGAGGTCGATGCCAACTCTTTTAGCCATGTCAGACACAAAGGGAATTGTGTTATAGCATGATTTGACACACCATATGCATCATGACTTGATGGCCTTAGCTTGTCCCTATGTAGACTGCCCCCCTTACTCAATATATCCTTGATACTTCAGTTTAACCCTAAAAAAGACATTTTTGGAGATACACGCGGGTCAATAGTTATGCATCTCGCGTATACGCAACTTGCACTATTACAACCAACCTACATTGGGTTTTATCCTCAAAAACAATAAATATTTAGAGTTTTCCTCATTAAGTAACGAATAGCTTGATCCTTGGATTTCCATATGCCTGGAAATGTTTTGATTCGACCCTCCATTTCCCATTCAACGACTATATATTGAGCCATTGTGAAGCATTAAAGGAGGAGAAACTTAGAGAGTTAGGAAACTATAGCGAAATTTTGCCCCATTTCCATATGCTTGAGTCTGCATCCCTTTATCCTTGTTAATAGAACTCTTTATCTTCATCTACCAAGCTCTCCATTGCCTTTGTGAGCTTTCTTTGCTATGGAGGATTGAAGTGGTGGACGGACTTGGTTTCTCAGTTCCGACAAGTTGCTGACAGAGGTTGTCACATTGTAGCTTTGTTTTACATGAATAGAAATATCCATTTCTCATCCAAATTTCATGTGCAGATGTTCAATATTTATATCCATGGGTATATTTGTTTTATACATGTTCAAATGGATTATGCTAGTTTCAATGCTAACATTTAATATAGTTTATATGCTTGGATATATATTTGTTGTTGAGGACAAATTGTAGGAAACAAGCATTCGATCATGAGCTCAACGATGGTCTTCTTTGAACATTTGGTTGATGTACAGACTATATCTTTTAGTTGTTAGCTTCTTTAATTTAACGAGTATATTTGAGAATGGATGTGATTTATGATGTAATCCTGTATGTTGTGGTCCACCCCAAGCCATAGGAATATTTTCTTCATAACAAACTGCATTGTGGACATCATGTCCAACAAGGGGACCCAAAATCGTATTCTGATTATGGAAGGCAGGCTGGAATATCTAGAAAACAAGACAGTTATATCCCAATGCAAAGCTCAAATAATATTGAATGTGACACCTCTAGTAGTTTCCAACACTCCAGAAACTTAGTTGGCTCATAGTGATGGGTACGACGTTAGGATCAACGATTATAGTTCGACGCGACAACTTGTCAATCACGGTAGCAGGTACCGATCAGGTTCACTTGGGAAACAACTATAGGTCTCGTCGCCATGCCTGGAGGTGTTATATTTGTGCAAGACCCCATTATGGTAAGATGCAGGGAATTATGGTGCATCAAGGGACATTACAAAGGAGTTATATAAGTAGGAATGCGAAAATTGTCATTTTCGAAATGGAAAGCCCCTATTTATTACCATGAAAGGCAGCAGAACTCGTCGTCATTAAGAAATTTTATGTTGGATTCACAGATAGGTGCGACTTCTAGATCCTTAGTGGTGGGAGAGCTCTGGTTCTAATTTACAGTCTATATGTGAAACAATGGACAATGGAATTTCAAAACCTGGAACAATGACCAAAGGAAAGAGGCCTTGGGGGCATTGTTTAATGACGACTTTACAGGCCTAACCGACTAAGGGAGCTTGATATTTCAAGTTGGGTCTCCCACTTCACGTCCAAACTAAGTTGGATGATCTAGAATATTTCCTATGGGAAAATTTAGACAATGAAAAGCTGCAAATGGAAGCTCGGGATTTGGAGTACTAGGTCATAAACCCATGCAACATCGCGACTAGAATGGCACTCTACGAGTGCACGGTGGCCTTGTACTAGGTAATGAAGAACATGATGGGGCAATTGATGTGGGAAACACATCTGAAGGAGAAAGGAGGCGAAGTACTTGTGCAGAGTTGGAAGAAGCATCACTCTGACTCCTGAGTGATGCACATGAAGATTGATGTCATCATAAAATGACTAGGGATTCATTGTCTGTATTTTCCTATAATGGCAGGTGCGGACCCCACTACTCGTCAGTTGGGCAACTAGTATTTTTTTTTTTTCTGTGGTGCCTTAGGGAGCTTGAACCCTGCCTCTTTTAGGTTCTATTTTTATTCTTTTGCTTCTATTCTTGTGACATGATCATACTCCGACAGTATAGACGTGGTCTTTTCATTTTAGATTTTAGTATGTTTAAGTTGTTCAATTCAGCCTTAATCTATATGGGGTAGCAATCTATAGTAATTGTAATATCAAAGATAGAAGTAGGTAGTTTTGAATCTGTTGGATCAATCATGCCCCTTGGAAAACATTGTAATCGATGCTATGCATTTTTCTTTACGTTGAAATAATGTCTTCTTACCTACAAAAAAAAACATTCCTCTTTCAGGTTCAAACTACTTCATTGGTATATCTATAAGTGAAAAAATTATCAGGAATGTTTCTTCATCTTTGACTTGGGTTCTTAGTTTCATTGACTCGTAATATCTTGGTGTATAATGGAAATGAGTAAGATTTTGGAATAATTTTGTTTATTTGTGAAGATTTCTAAGTAAAAGCTTGTGGCTTGGCTTATATTTGAAATGAGTAAGATTTGGCTAGAGGTAGAGGGGGCAGCCAAATTAATCATTATTGGCTTATCAAAAATATGATGGCCACTTTAATGGAGGAAATGGTTAGCAATTGGAACTACACACGCAGCTCGATGCTTTCTGTGAAGACCAAAATGATTGAGTTGGATACCCAAATGAACAAGTTGGACGTGACTTTTGCTTTGAAACGCTTAGCCATTGGGATCTGCACTACAGGAAATGTTGAAGGAGGAAGAGGTAGTGTTATGGGGGGGCCGTCAGTGTCATTAGATAGGAGCTTGGTTCTTGCAATGGCTACAATGATGAATGCACCAATCCATGTGCCTTCCACTATCACTCCTTTGATCAACAAGCGCATCCGCAAAACGGAGGTACCTATCCGTAAATCTTCTCCTCTTCATATTAAGCATCCAAACATTAATTTCGATGATAATTTCCAGGGGGGAATGCCCCATCATATAGGAGATTCCTACCCCTTAGCTCGTTGCTTATGAAGACCCAGAAGTCCACTCGACCCACCACTGGTTCCACCTGTTATTTTCAGTTTCTATGTTTTAATTTGCTTTCTAGACTACTGTTTAATGTGTCTTTGAACAACACCAGTATGAATTTTGTGTCTAGTGTTTAGCCCCCATCGGTTGATGGGTTTTTGTGCCAGATTTTTGTAAGACAAGTCCACGGTATTGACTGGTTTGGGTGGTGGATCCTCTGTTTTTTACCACCCCAAAATTATGTCTGTGATGTAAATTTTGATGTAACATTTGTTTTAGTAGTTTAATACAATTTGCAGACTTACAAAAAAGAGATCACAGGTGTCATACCATCAAATAGTCTCAACACATAGGATGTGCAAAACAATTAAGACATCATGAAAATTCATAGCATGATTAATCAATTATAACCAATTACACTAGTATCGCATGAATAATCAATAATAAGTACGGTATATCACATCCAACACAATAGAGTGATCATGAAGTACCGATCATGATTAAGTTTTCCAATCTAGTTTGTCTCTACAAAAGGTTTTCCATGATATACCTTCATGAGTGCCATGGGTAGTAATTTGTGGGATACGTAATATGCCTATAAGATGTAGAATTTTCATATATTTTACTACTACAACATTCAATTAATCCTCAATCATCACCTTATTTAGAGCATTGCATTCTCATTGGGAGAATGAAATTTAGTAATAAGTTGTTAACAACAACTATTATAGTGTTATTAGTACATCAATTAGCTTATTTATCATACCCACTAATACGTAGTTATTTGGATACTAGGATGTCATGTAGCTTCCTTAACTATGTTGATAACACAAATTACACTTTTGGGTGCATTTAAGTGCCTAAGGTTGATTTCTCTACGAGGTGCAAAATGGAGTGTAAGATCCTCAAATGATAGTAAATGCAATAGTCAAATATTCTTTTAATTCCAACTTAACCTGAAAGCATGACACTTAATATTGATATGTATTATTGAATAAAGGTCCAATTAAACAATATGTTATAACCTTACATGCCAATGGCCAAAAATTGGGTACTATGGATGGTTAGGATGTTGCCAATGGAGCGGGACAACTAGGATTTGTAATGCCACAACCTAGATCACTAAAGAAACGCCATAATCCCCCCCCCCTCTCTCTCTCTAAGCTGACAATCCCCATAACTTCACATTTAGCTCATAACTACTTAAATTAACTCGAGAATACTCTCTTCCATGTATATAATATTATCCTTCTCTTCAACTATCACTATAGTTGAATGATGGTGTGCATCAAAACCCACACAAATATAAATTAATAATTTATATGAACTTTAAATCATCTTTCATTTCTTTACATGAATCAAGGCCTCCTATAATTGTTGTTACATACCATTCACCCAGTGGATGTAGAGTCGCATTATTTAATTTAGGAAATTTGAATTCATAATTTTTTTTCCAAGGAAAAAAAGAATAATTTTATTTCATCCGAAGAGAGAAAAAATTACATTTTGTAGATATGCATAGCATATTTATAAATAGATTTCAGCAACCGACATACGAGGTCAATGAAACAAAAACAGTCCCAAATCGAAAGGGTATCCCACCCAATCACAGTACAACAAACAAAAAAATCGATCTGGATACATATGTATATGAGCAAGAAAACTCATAGATATCAGGGCAAAGTCATATGATAGTCTGTCCTGACAGTCATAGAAATAGGAAAACAAAACATCATAATATAGATATGTTCCACACAAGAGCCCAAAAACCCTAGCCTCATATAATCACCCCTTCTATGATGGGACGATGATAATACTGAGAAACAACACCATCTAGCCACTCCTTAATCTTCCACACACCTGCAACCAACTAGATCCCCTCCTTCAAAGCTGAGTCCGCCTGGCTGTTGTTTTCCCTGTAGACATGTTCACATGAAATAGAATCAAAAGACTCCATGATATCCCAGATAGATAATAAAATGTTTTGTAAAAGAAGATCTCTGCACGCTTGGATCCTCTTAACCTAGTTCATCACAATTAAAGAGTCACCAAAAACCTTTAGGCTTTTGCACCCCTTTTCTGCTACAAAGATGAGAAGATTCTTCAAACTTAAAAGTTCAGTCCGATTATTTCCACCCTCTCCTAGCCCAGCCATCATTTCAAATGAATGATTTTCCGATAGATGAAGAATAGCACCCCCCCCACACACCATATTCTGTGAAGCACCATCAAAAAATCCTCAAAGAGATGTTCTATCGATCTCCAACTCAAGAATTTCCCTCTGCTTCTTGACCCTAATATGTTTGGGAAGAGCCAATGCAACCCCACAAGTCTGTCCCACCGTAATAGTCAGTGTGCATACTTTCTCCTTGCACACCACATTATTCCTGGCCAGCCATATACCCTAGGAAAGCAGAAGTGGGAGCACCCTCATAATATCCTCCTTTTCCATTCCATGCCAACATTCCCAAGCATCAAGAATGGTAATCCCTTTCCATCAAAATTCAAGACCCAATCCCAAGATTTTACAACATTCTTTCCATACCTCCACACAGTAATTACATTTAAGGAAGAGATGTACCACCGATTCCTCTTCTGCATGACATAAGACGCACCAGCCAGGATCAATAATTCCCCGCTTATGGAGATTCTCCCACATCGGAACCTTATTTTCAAGAATGCACCACCATAATAGTCTGCATTTTGGTGGGCAGTGGAATTTCCAAATCCGCTTCCACCACCAAACCAACCCCTAATCATTACCAGCTGAACTAAGAAGAGTATATCCCTCCTTTGGGGTATATCTCCCACAAGGCGCCAAATTCCAGATTAGGTCATCCTCCCCTTCCCTTAGTTGCACCATAGTTACCTGTAGTTGCCGAATATATTCATTTAGTTCAACGTCATCCCTAGCAGGCAGTTCATAAAAATTAGTTGGGCGCCAATCTTGATTCCACCTGTTTACCTGGACCGGAGAAGAAAGTTGTGACAGAAAAGTTATACCACGCTGTTTGAGAGTCCACCAAAGGTTCAGACAAATGATACCCACCATTACACTCCAACCATGGGTCCTCCCCCACTTGAATCCTCCTGCCATTTCCAACCTTCCAAACAAGGTTTTCCCCTATAACTGCAAAGGATTTAATCGCCGCTATCCTGATGACCGAACCCCCCCTGTGACTCTTCGAAGGATTCCTGATCAATTATAATATAGAATCTAGAGCAATATACTTCACATGAATTACCTTGGTCCACAGATTATTAGCATGAATCAAGCGCCATCCCCCCTTTGCTGCCAAGGCTTCAGCAAAAAGGAAAATATTTTTAAGACCCCATCCCCCCAATGACTTTGTCTTGGCAATCCTATCCCATCTGACCCAGGGAGTAACTACTCCATAGGAAATGCAGACAGATCCGACGAGATTTTTCAAGTATACCTTTAGGGATCCATGAGAGAGACATCCAGTACACTGGGATCGCTTCCAGCACAGCTTTAACTAGAACCAATCGCCCGGCCCTAGATAGCCACCGATGGCTCCAGGAGTGTAATCGTTTTTCCAGCTTTTCAATCAGCCACACCCAGTCCTTCTTCAAATAATTGTTTCGTTTAAGGAAAAAACCCAGATATGTAAGTCAATCATCCAAAGTGACCCTCAAAAAAGGAAAACATACCATAGCATGTCCAACTTCAGCATCCTCTAATAGATGAGTAGTGATAGTAGATTTATTTTCATTAATCTCCATACCAGTCGCAGAGGAAAAGAGGCCTAATATCTCAGCAAGTGTATTCAGATCATGAATGGTTCCAGAGCAGAAAATAAGGACATCATCGACAAACAATAGATGAGTGATCTGCAGTTGTTGTGAAACGTCAATACCATTAAAGTTCCCCCCCCTATGAGCCTCCAAGAGTAGAGGACTTAAGCCTTCAGCAACCAAAATAAAAAGAAGTGGAGACAAAGGACAACCCTGCCGCAATCCTCGCTCCACATGGAAGAAAGGTGATGCCGCCCCATTGATCAGAACGGAGAAAGACACTGTAGCGACACAGCACATAATCCACCTGACAAAACCAATCCCAAAACCCAGATGAATAAGTAACATATAAATGTATGTCCAGCTTACCTTATCATAGGCCTTCGAGAGATCTATTTTCAAAATTGTTCCCTTTAGATTGCGAGTTTTCATGCTGTGAAGACCTTCCTGAGCCACCCCGATCACCTCATGAATTTGATGACCATTTAGGAAACCAAATTGTTCTGTCGAAATATGCTCTGATAGTATATCCTTCAAATGACGAGCAATAACCTTCGAAATCACCTTATAAATACAATTGCAAAGAGAAATAGGTCTGAAGTCATGCAGAGTTTTTGGATTATCCACCTTAGGAATCAGAGCAATAAAGGTCGAATTAAAACATGCCGAGATCCTCCCCGATAAACGAGTGTGCTCCACCACCTTCAGAATCTCACCCCCCAAATGTTCATAGAGTTCAGTAAAAAATTCAATAGTCCAACCATTAGGCCCAGGACTCTTGTCCTTCTGAAAGCTCTGCAACACCATCTTAAGTTCTTCTTCAGAAACTTCCTCCATCAGGGAGAGATTTTCTTCCTCCCCCACAAACCTAGGAAAAACCTGTGTAATACGCAAAATATCCACCAGTTGTGCATCCACTGGTGCCTGAAAAAGATGTTGAAAGTGTTCAACCCCAAGACCAGCCAAATCCTCGAAAGATTCGAGTCTTCTACCCAAAGAATTCTCCAAGCTCCAAATAGTGTTTTGTGCCTTCCTTTTCCTAGCAAATGAGTGAATTTTTTTTGTATTTTCATCTCCACACTCAAGCCATATAGCTCTACTTTTCAATCTCCAAGTTTCCTCCTTGTTCAAAAGAATAGTATTCCTTCTGCCCTGCAACCTAACCAGAGTATCTTTTGTATCTTGATTTATATAACCCCTGCCCTCCAAGTCCATAATGTTAATAATTTCCTTCTCAATCTGCCTTAATTCAAGATCTTCTTTGCTACGCTTCTCCCCATCCCACCTCTTAATCAAGCCTTTGAGCTGAGAAAAATTTGCAGCAAATTGTAAAGGCGCAGTTAGACGACTGTCTGGGTTAAACGTGGCCCAATTTGTAAGAATCAGATGATGAAAAGATTCATCCTTTAACCAAGTCTTATTGAATTTCAAGGGACTTGGTGGCCTGATAGGGCCATTCCGAAATTCTAAGAAAATAGGCAAGTGATCAGAATGTCCTCCACAGCCCACCCATTGTCGAATGAAATGTTGTTGTTCCATCATCATTTCAGAGATCAAAAAACGATCCAAGCGCTTAGCCACACGTCCCTCCCCACAACGGTTGTTATGCCAAGTAGGATTTAACTTAACAGGTTCAATATCCAGGCAGTTCCTCTCAATGAGCTTCTGAGAGAAGTATTCAGTCAATAAATCAAGACGAGCAGAAGGTCCCTAGACTTCTGCTTGTCCCAAAGAAAAATTTAAATCACCTCCGATAATAACCAAGTCTCCTTTGAACAGATCCAAGCTGAATATGTTTTCCCAAAAGGGAATGCGGTTTAGATAAGGGCCATAGATGTTGACAACATCCATAGGGCCACCCTGGTCCAAATCTTGCAGTGTCATACCCAAAATAGAATCCATACCCCAAATTTTTAGAGCTTTCACCACATGAGTATTCCACCCCATGGCCAAGCCCCCCGACCGACCCCAAACATCCAAGGTCACAAATTGCTAGCCCAGAAACCAGCTCTCCAACTTTGTTTTACCCACCTCACCTACACCTAAAGTTTCCTGTAATAACATCACATCAGGATGTTCCAGATCAAACACCCTATGCAAAGCAAGGCTTTTGAGGGGACCTGCCAGACCTCGACAGTTGAAAGACATAATCTTCATCCCCGCCCCTTTTTCTGGGCCTACATAGCTCTAAGTGCCCGTTCAATAGAAAGTTGTTTCCCTTCATGTAGATCCTTCCGAGCCCTGGACTGGGCCTTTGCCAGAAAGGAGGTTCTGCCTCTCCCACAAGAAACAGGATGTGAATCCTTCGCCAAACCCCCAGGTAGAATCTTTTTCCCCAACCTAAGGTAATAGCCTGGCCCATTCAAGGATTGGGATAAGGGAGGCTCAATTTCAATCGATACAGGGGTAGAAGACGATGGGACTCCCTCATCAGCAGTGCTTTCAGAAAGGTGTGAAGAGACCACCAAAGGAAGTGGGGGGATGACAGCCTCATCAAATGCAACAGAAAAGGGTGTAGATGATGCCAAAGGAAGCGGTGAGAGAGATAGGTTCTTGAGTTTATTCCCCATCTAGTCCATCCCAGAGATATTGAAGATATTAGTAAACAAATTTAAAGACGAATAAGGGCTAGAAGTAGAGGTACCCGTAGAAGGCGCCTCCAATTCAGGGCCATTAACAATCTATGTCTTAGCCAGAGCCCTCGGAATCATAGCAACCTCCCTTATAGTAGGAATCAGTTCCTCCGCTTCCACCTGCCCCTCATCCATATCAGACGACGATGGACCCACTATCGGCGAAGACGTGCCTCTGCTAGAGCCAAAACCCCGAGTGCCCTTCTGTGTGCCATGGCCATTTATCATACAAACCCCAAGGGAACAGTCAACAGCCAGATGACCATATGAATGGCAGCGGCGACATCTAAAAGGTATATTTTCATAATCCAGCTACTGTTTGAAGAAAGTGTTTCCCCATGAGAGATGGATTTCTTCATACAAACCCTTCCTCACGTTTATATTAACTAGAATCCGCGCCACCCTTCGAAGCTTAGTGACTTTGAAGGACATGTCAGCCTCAAGGAAGGTCCCCAAAATGTTGCCAATGCTGATAAAATGTTCCTCCAACCAGTATTGTCTGGGAAGACTCAGAAGGCGAACCCAAATAGGAATCACATCCATTCGCTCGCGAGACGCATCGAAGGTTGGAGTCCACATTTTAAGCAGAACCGGGCATTGTTCCAAGGACCAATTTCTCGCTAAAACCCAATTAACATGAGCCAGTTATGAGAAGTTGAGCGCGAACCACCCCCGCGTCAAACCCTCAAGTTCAGGAACCTCCCCTAGCTCTTCTGCCCACTCATCCTTAATCCAATTTTCGATGACAGTCATCGAAACATTTTTCCCAATAATCTTACCAACCATGGTAAAAGAGGCCATCTGTAAAATCTGAGACCACCTGATATTGTCACCAAGGGCGTAGGAACACACCGCCTTCCTCTTTTTAACAAGTGCCCTTCTGCTATGACCAGTCCCGCTCCCAACACCACCATCTACTCCCCTGGGCAGTTTTGTCACCGACCCTCTCCACCTAGGAATAGTGTGTCCAAGAGGAGAAATCATGCGCTCATCAGGAGTCCCCACAGGAACAGAATCACCCTTACCCAGAAAAACAGCCTTCGCAGAACCACCGCCATTCAAATCCCCATCCATATTAGTGGCATCTCCCGAAGACACCACCCCACCATCAGCACCAAGCCCCAAAGGATTGCAACCCCTGATGTGTGCGTTTTCCATGCTGTTATGAACGATCTCCGCCGAGCACAGGCCGTCCGCCACCTCTGGAACTGGTTCAGTAGGTAGCATAGGAGGGAGATCCGTGAACAAGGAATACAGAGATAAAGTAGCATCGGTGTCAGTGAGCAATGAGTCAGGAAGGAAATCAGCGCCCCACAGAGATTTGTTACTCGGACTGTCGCGACCCAGGGAATAAAGGAAGACACCCTCCGGCGTCGGATCCAAAGAATAATCCACCAGGTCATCGAGCCCCATCTTACCATGGTGACCGCCACAGTAAAACCAAGGATAAAATGAGAAGAAACCCATAACCATCGCGTGCACCTATCCTCGAAACCGCCAACAAAAAGACCGTATGATCTACAAACTTCGCAGTCCTGCACACCCCAAAACAAAACGATAAAAAGAAAAAAGCCAGAACAAAATGAAAAGATGACCCTCGACCTGCCACGACACCGACCCCCAGGAAAACAAAGACGCCTGTCACCTGCACATCGCGTCATGATGAAAACGATAGGCCCTGACCCAGGGTCGTACAGCGGCGAACCCTAGGGCGAACATTCTAGGGCCCATGATCTGGTTTTTCAGGAAATTTGAATTCATAATTATATTATAAATCTAAACAATTGCCAATCAAATCAAATATAATCTAATCAAAGATCATAAAGAAAAAATGTAATGAAGGATCATAGTTATGAAAAGTATATCTAACAAAATACTGAACAGCATAGAACTCATGAATAAATAAACGAGAGTCACCAATAATAGGCAGTATGGGCTATGTTGTAGGTGATAAAATAACCCGTCTAATCAATTGTGCTATTGAGGAATCTCTCCCAATCATTATGGTGTGTGCTTACAATGGTAGTAGACCAAGGGGAATAGTAACCTTCATCAGCTCATATAACCTTAGGCCAGGGGGTTGAGTGGATCTAGTTCTCCCACTCGCTTGATCTCTGGTTGAGCAAAGGAATTCATGGGTATGTCTGGTATCATTTTCCTCTTACGATAGTTCCACCAAAGCGATTTCCATAACCTATAGATTCACCAGGTTGTGGACGAGAGTTAATAGGAGGTCATAGTTCCTCAATATCAACAAAATTCTCTTCTGCTTCACCCTAAATAATATATGGTCGCCAACTTTGAACTCATGTGAATTCCACTCAAGCCTACATAACTTTTCTGCCCTTACTGGGGCTTCTTCAAATTCTACTTTTTTCCCATGGATGGTTTCCTAGTTGTTGTCTCAATGGTTCAAACTGCTTCATTGGTATATTTGTAAATGAAAAAAATTATCAGGTATGTTTCTTCATATTTGACTTGGGTTCTTAGTTTCATTGGCTTGCAATATCTTTGTGTATATTGGAAATGAGTAATATTTTAGAATAATATTTGTTTATTTGTTAAGATTTCTAAGTAAAAGCTTGTGGCTTGGTGTAACACCCTAGTTTTGACCCCATTTGCATTAAAGAATATATGATGTAAATATTGTGTTTAATCATGGTGTGGAGCTAAAGGCCAAGGCCTCGCCATCGATTTAGTGGTTTATGTTTGGCAATTAAAATCGATGTCAATGGTTATTGTGCTATCCAGGAACGTTATAATTTTGGACATCATGTAAATATGCAATTTAATTAAAATACCCACAACCAGCTATGTCAATGCAACATTAAAGAGGGGGCATGATTTCCTAAGGAATAGGGGGGGTATTCAAACCCTTGAGCCAATAAGGTAAAGCCAAATGTCAAAGGGAGAACCCATAAAACTGTCAACTACCCATTTTGTCTTTTGTGCCCAAACATATATTTCTTCCATAAGTGGTTGAGTTAGTTAATGCATGGGGATGGGAAAAGTATGTCAGTCAATTTCGAATTTGAGAAGCCATCAGATTTTGGAAAACGTGTTTTTGACTTATGGAGCAAGTAAATGCTTGGAAATGTATGCCCAAGCCATTATTCACCCACGTCTTTCATTCCTCACCCATTCTTATTCACGTTGGGCTCTCTCAAGCACTTGGAGCTTCCTATGCATCTCTCCTTCACGTTTTCAATTGTTTCCTCATTTTTCCATGTCTAGGAAATCCATTTTTATTTTGTTGACTGAATGGCCAGCAGAGATTCACGATTTTGGGGTTTATAGCAGTCGTTTTTGCTCATGCAATGCCCATAATTGTTGTTGGATTTGAATCACTCACCCAGGGGTCAATTTCCCCATTTTATTAATCTGTTTTTAGTTGCAAAACATTTTTCCTCAAACCCAGAACTTAAAATTCATTGTGTGTGTATCCTTTGTTTTGGTATGAACTGGTTTGGAGTGGAAGAGGGAAGAATTAGCTTGATAAACCTAGTGTGGAAAGGAACCTCACAGACATATCAAGAGGGGTTGGTTTCTCTTCTTTGCACACCTTGAAGAGCACTAGAAGGGAAGGCATAGCCCGAGGGACTATGTAGCACAGAAGGGGATGCTTCCTTGTGTTGGGTGTGTAGGTGTTTTAGAGGCTAAGGAAGATCTGGTGCAGGTGTCCATATCTCTGTGGTTGAGCTCACTAGCTTAGCAATTCAACCTTTCTGCCTCCTTAGCAGCCTGTTAAACCCAAATATAGTTTTGGCTTGGCTAGATTTTGATATGTCATTGGCTATGTGTGAGTCTGTTATTGTTCCCTTATTCCTTGTGTGAATCATGCCTAGCTCGGGGGTGGCAGTGGTGCTGAGAGATTGATGAGCACACTGGCCTATGGTTGGGTGCAATGTTGCAGCGACATAGTTAGTTGCAGGATGAGCTTCTTCTCAAGATAAGTATTTCTTGTGTTTAATCTTTGCAACTGTATTTGTTTTATAAATTATTATGAACATGATGAATGCTTGAATTAATGTATTTGCTTCCGTTGTATATTGCATCTGTATATGTTTTTATGTTCAATGCATTTTTATATTACGTTCATGGGGCTTAGATCCTCGGTCTGATAGAGTAGATCAGCGTGTCGTCATGTCCTCTCCGTCGAGTAGAGGGGAGGGGACATGACACTTGGTGTATATTTGAAATGAGTAATATTTTGGAATAATATTTGTTTATTTGTTAATATTTCTAAGTAAAAGCTTGTGGCTATGAACATTTGAAATGTAACTAATTGTTTTTGTAAAGATTTTTACTTAGTAAATTTAAACTTAGTTGTACATTAGCGTTTTCCTTAGGACTTAAGCCCTAAATTAGGAGTTTTGGGCATTAAACTAAGGTATCACAGCCAGGTTGGAATGAAATCCTATGGAATAAAGTCCACATTTTTTCCTCTTAATCAATAAAGTTGGAAATCTATAGTGTGCGTCAGGCCAAATATATTAGAGATCCACCTATAGTATCTCCACTTCTCATTGAGTTAGTGAACTCCTCTTACCAAATTCAATTGTCCCTTACTTACCTACCTTGTATAGCCATCAAAAACCCTCTTTATATATTTATTCGTGAATATAAGTTCATAGTGGAAGAACATGTGTTATCTCCTTGGAGGTCACAGGTTCAAAACTGGCGGGGGGTAGGGCTGTTCATTGACCCATTGTGACAAGGATCGAAGGGTAGGCGACCCCTGGGATAGAGGCTCACCCTGATGGACTTCAAGACGTCTCAGCCCCTGCTAAGTCACAAGTTATTGGTATATTTGGCTTGAGGGTTGTTAGATATACTTTGAGAGGTTGTTGTTTCCATGATCTTAAAAAAAAAGGTTCATAGTAGAAAACATCTTAAAAAACACCTTATTGCAATTTATATTATATAAATTATGCCCTTCAAAACGCTTTATTTATGTACGAATCTTAAGTCTCCTCCAACATGTGTATTTTCCCTTAAATAAACACTAAATGAGTCTCTCGATCTTGCACTAGCATTTGTACTAACCCTCCCTTTGGTATTTAACACAACAAAAGATGAAAACACTTTGAATAGGAATTGGCCCTGTTTTGGATGCTACTCTAAATTCATAGTCCAAAGAGCCCTCCAAAACTTGAAGTACAATAAATCAAATATTTTTAGAGCTTTTTTAGATACAAACAAGTAATAATAATAATAATATATTTTTAAAGTCACCGCTAAGGGAGACACTATTTGGTGTATGAGACCCCTTGTTTATGGGACAAGAGATCCCCTCTGCTCAGTAATTTAACTGCTAAAGTCTACAAGGTGTACATACCCTACCCTCTTTCGATTTGAACCTGTGAGGAAACACATGCTCTTAACCATTAGACCCACTCCTAAAGGAGTTGGTTTAAACCTAAAAACCCATACAAACAAACAAAAATGCTTATTACACTAACATCCAATAAGGTTGACCCTATTAAAGAATTCGAGCGGAAACATGTTTAAGTGCATCACAATACAGGGTGAACCTCAACCTATATGCAAGCTCGAGAATATACGTGAAATGGGCACTGCTACAACGTCGCTGGTTCAAAATCCTCATTACATTTTATTGAATTAGAGGTGAATCAACAGCATCTCCATCATTTCCTAGCCCAGGCTTAGTTTTAAATCATTTCGTCTCCACTGCTAAGTATCTATTCATGTAACGTTTCCAAATAGTTATGTTGCACCTGTACGAGTTCGTTATAGGGCACTAATATCATACCAGGCCACAACAATATCTCATTCTGGAAGCAGTTGTCTAAAGGATCTCCCAATCAGCTAATATAGGAGATCTAAAAAAAATGTGCATGTAATGCTTTCAACAAAACAACTTTAGAAAATAATGACTTATCCTGCAAGGATTATATCTGGCCTAAATGAAGAGTGTTTGCTCTGCCGACCCTTTATATGCTTTGCTGGTGAGCTGTGAAGGTGAGGAGACGCTGGCTTTTATTTTGAAAATTCTTAATGGATTAAAGCAAATTACCTGACAACGTCAACGTAATAATAATAATAAACAGAAAAAATTTAATTGGCCAGGAACCGTGCAGAGAATTTCTGAGACCGGATTGAAACCCAGGAGGTAAAAATTCAACACTACCAAAGCGACTTCATGGCTTTAGTATTCCAGGATATTTTTTCATACGAAAATATGTACGAGAAACCCAGCAATACTTTCCCACATTAGTGGCCAAAGCTGTTTCTTGGCTTTAGTATTCGAGGATACTTTTTTACTATGGAAATATGTACAGAAAACCCAGCAATACTTTCCCACATTAGTGGATGGTAGAGGTGGTAAACCGCCGGCCATCCTTGCAGAAGGTCTAACCCTAAATGACTCAAGGCTCCAACCCACGAAAACCGTAATATATTCATGAAGCAGTCCAAACCATTGAGGCATCAACTAGGAAACCACCCATGGGAAAACCGCCATCCTCCCATCCAACTCCGACTGAGATCCATCAAGCCTTCACTCGGCAATACCCAGCTAGCCAACATCATCCACATGAGAAGGTCACTCCCACGTACTCCATCCTCCATCCCTCCAAAGCCCCCAAAGAAACCCTGAAGGAAGAAGAAGCCCCTTTCCCTTCTCCTTCCTCTTGTTTAACCTTTTTTCTAGCTTCCCAAGGGTGGACACATGTCCATACATGCAATATTCTTCATGCAAATTTCACTAAATAGATAAAAAGGCCATGAATATAAATTTTATTATTTTCCCTTTTAATCTCCATATTAAACCTAAAATCATGATTACTTATGTTTAATTTGTATATATATATATATATTATTCTTATAAATCTCATGCCTTTAAAATATTATTATTATTATAACCCTGTATTGTCTAATAATATTATATAGGGATATGACCCACTCGTGTGGCCATCACCAGTGTGTCCCATGCCTACACCATAACCCCGACATGCTCCCTAATACTAATACAATAAGTTACGAAGGGCATTACACTTCTTTTGTCTCCTCATGTCTAACCATAAAGACATGTAAGCGGAGCTTTGGTTCTGTCTCCTCAATATCTTATTTATTTGGACAAAATATTTCCTTCTAAAATGTCTCTTCCATGAGTAGCACTCTATTGCTTCATCCTTTATGGCTTTGGGCTCACTTAACAAAGGCCATAAAGACTACCCACTAAAAACCAAAAGAATGAAATGAATAGAGATGAGTCGAAATAGAGCAAGGCTGGAAAAACTAGAGATTTTATTTTCACCAAATAATTGCTTCTTCCAAATTGCATCCATAGAAAGAGGTAATAAACCCATCTCGTCGATATCTATGAGCCAAATGGGAGTAAAGACTTTGTATTGAGTAAACTTAGTTCCCATGCTCCACCGCATCTTGTCAATTAAGCTCAGAAGGATGAACACTAGAGGAAAAGACTTGCCATGTGCTCCATATTCCTTCATCATTCCAAATTCAAGTTCTACATGTTGCCATCCCTTGTTGATACAGAACACTTGGATAACATGCATGCCACCTTGTAGCATGTCCTTTTCACCCCATTCAAGACCCTATTTTGAAAATTGAAGTGAGCATTATAAATAATAATAAATATTCTCTATTTAAATGTTTCCTTGAAATGAGCATTAATCTTGAAATGAGCATTAATCTTTCTAGACTCGAGAAAAACAACTTATGTTAAAACATCATACCCTTTATATGTTTTAGGGTTAATATGAACCTAACTTTAAAAAGATATTGACAAGTTTCTCATTAATAAATCATATACATAATATTTTTAATAATATTTGTCTTTTTTTAAGTAATCAAGGTCTATGTCACTTTAAATATAATTCATAGAGAATAACAATTAATAACAATTGAGGTCTTCCTTAGGGGAAACCAAAATTTGTCATTTGAGGTCAAGAGAGTAATGATAATCCTAAGATATTGACTTTTATAACCTTAGCAAACTTATGATAATTAGGATTCAAAAATAATGTTTGCATTGTAACTAGACTGCTTTTTTTATTCATCATCAAAAATAATAATTAAAGGCATCTCTTTCCCATGAGAGGATTCAGGAGATGAAGTAGGAGTTGAATATACAAAGTATAAACTTGTAGTTGCCTTGATAATAATGTTAAGCTTTGCATGATTTTTTTGGTTTCTTCCTGTAATTCATCCATTTACACTAACATTTCATTCATCTCTCCATGGCTATCATGAAGGATCTTTCCCGCATAGACTTAACCTACCAGTAAGAGTGACTTTCTTGTATATCATGTGTCTTTAACCCACAAACTCATATCCACAACAATGTCCTCGAATTTGATGAATTATTGCTTAGTTTTAACCCACACCTCTACCTTGGGAATTTTGTTTAAAGTTGGAGCAAGAATTTGGTTCAGTTAAGTCACCTTAGCTTCCCCATCCATGACCTACACCTTTGGTTAAGAGTCGTTGTTACTTTCCCTGTTCCATCATAATCCTCTTCCCTTACTTGCCATTACATGGATGGTCCATGATATTGGGCAAATAATGAAACAATAGACATGGGGAGGAGAATCCAAGATACTCAACTCATGGAGAAAAATATAAAAATTGAGCTCACGTGAATCTATGAACCAAGACAAAAATCACAAATAGATCTCACAAACAATTTACTCAGTACTGACATGAAACAGTGCAAAAAATGGCTTGCAGTTGTATAATGCTTTCATTAATAAAAAAGTAAATGGATATAATATGGACGATGTTTACAATGTAATGCATTGGTATTAATAACCAGACAATTCGAATACATGAGAGGAAATTCGAATTGGTTAAATCACTCTGACTAAATGGATAATTGGACATGTCTCAATCACTATTGGAGCCTAACTAGTTAGCTCCAGTTGTCTAAATTAGTGACTCAATCAGTTAGAATCAGTTAAACTAGTCTAAATGAATGTAACTGGATGTAACTGACTCATAACTAGGCTTGACTAGTCACCAACTGAACTCAACTGAAGGAGGTTGGTGTTGGCACTCTCAGTGGCTCCTAAATTGTAGGGATTGGTCTAGGAGGCGCCTAAAATTATGCATGTAAGTGAAGTCAGTGGAAATTAGCCTCAATTAGTGTTCCCCACACTCTAGTTACTGGTACAGATGGCCCCATTAGGCCAAGTGGACCCAATGGTACTAGTGACTCAATAATGACTAAGAGGACTCCTAAATTAGGTAGAATTGACCAAATTGAATAAGTGAGGATTATAAACCTAACACCCCCCTTGAATGCTAACTTGGACAATCTGTGGGCCTTGGTAACTAAGACCAAAGGTCACCCATTACAGCTAAAAAGTAACTACTTAATACAAATAAGGAAACGGGGAAAAACCTCATGGGAAAAATAGCCCCCCTTAAACTAAGCAGGTAGAATCACGATTCAAGCTCGTTCTTCTGTGCATAGGTATCCTGGGGCCTGGCATGTGAACTTCTCCATCCAAACTAAATGATTATGTCTGGATGAATCTTCCTCTTTGGAAGAATAATAATAAGCTCAACAAAATCGAAAATATAGACAGTTGCAGGATGAAAACTGGACCCATGTAGAGCAACTGAAATCAACGGATCAGAGAGAAAAAGTGCTTGAGAATTTGAACTATGTGAGGAACACCCAAGCAAATAATATATTGCTTCCTTGAACAACAAACCATGTGAGGTAATATCAGCTCCAAGTGTGAGGAGCAAGTGTCCAGGCAGATGCAGAATGTCTCCCTCTTTACTAGTTCTGTGAGGAAATGAGCATGTGATCAAAGGTAGAGAAGCCCTGGGACTGTGGAGAGTGAATGCTTGAGATCCATAATCTGATATATATTCATAAATAACCAATGAATCACAAAATACAATATCAGCAACCTCATAAGAGGAAACTAACATCAAATCCCCAGCACCAAATTTGAAGAAGACTTGCGGTACTTGATTTTTCACACCAAAATTGGTGAGAATAGCTACAAGCATGACTAAAAGCTCTTGGAACTTAAAATTCGAACCAAATAATATCATATCATATACAAATAATATCATATCAGATCCAAATAGGTTCATATCATATCCAAAAGTGTGGTCCACCGAGATGGTAGATGCACAGTTTTCTCCTTCTTCAAAATTATGAATTTTGGTGCATTCAATCCTGTAGGAATTTGTTGGAAGCTTAAGATCAATGAGAGTGAATGGATCACTCCTAAAATCTTATATTCTTTCCAAAATATCCAAATAATTACTTATTTTCACATCAACAACAACATTAGAGGGAGAGAAGTTGAATTCCTCTTCATTTTCTGAAGCAATCACTGGCAAATTTTGCACATAATTTAAAGGAGAATCATTGGAGAATGTTTGCATAGAAGTGCAGCAGTGTTTTTCTTCAATATCAGGGATTCAAATGTCTTCTTCTGAATCATCCATATGAGAATATGAGATATCAGATATCTCATAAACTTTCGGAGCAGCAGGAGAATGAGTCATTGCAAGGAGACTTTCTTCAATTCGAATTGACTATGTGGAAGATTCTTCTTCTTCTTCATCTTGAAAAAATTCATCAGAGAGAGTAGAGGGTGAGACTTTTGAATAAAGAAATCTTGTGGTGTTGGGTGTGCTCTCCAAATTTCTCTTATGATCCTCATTGTGCTTGCCAAAGGTTATATCCAATTTTGTCTAGAGATCCTTTGGGTATTCAACAGATTTAACAAGGTAGTGCAGGCTTGGAAAAAGGGCCAGACAAATTGTTCCAAAAGCTCTATCACCATCATTTAGCCAGTTGTTCTCATCCTCATAAGACTCTTTACCAAGTCCAATAGACACCTCATATAGATCTTGTCTCTTGATAGATGAAATCATCTTCAACTTCCATTCTAAATATCTTGTGGATGGAGTAAGAAGAGGAACTAATAATTTCGAATCCATATGAAGTTGTACCTGCGATTACACAAAAAACACAAAGTAAGGTCAAACAACCTGCACTTTTGGATTTTGCATCACACCTGGCTTAGCCAATCAAGCAATCTTGATCAACAATTCCTTTTCCCAAGAATTATGTGGTAAACTCTTCACTTCTGGTGCAGAGTTGGAATTTTTTTGAGCTTTTTTGCTCAAATTGCTTCATTGATCCAGCATGAAATATGTAGAAGAAGGGTTTCCTTGTCCAGTTGAGGCTCTGATACCATATAAAAATTGAGCTCACGGGAATCTATGAACCAAGACAAAACTCACAAATAGATCTCACAAACAATTTACTCAGTATTGACATGAAACAGTGCCAAAAATGCCTTGCATCTGTATATTGCTTTCATTAATCAAAAAGTAAATGGATACAATATGGATGATGTTTACAATGTAATACACTAGTATTAATAACCAGATAATTCGAATACATGAGAGGAAATTCAAATTGGTTAACTCACTCTGACTGAATGGATAATTGGACATGTCTAAATCACTATTGGAGCCTAACTAGTTAGCTCCAGTTGTCTAAATCAGTGACTCGATCAGTTAGAATCAGTTAAATTGAGTCTAATTGAATGTAATTAGATGTAACTAAATGTAACTAAATGTAGCTGGATGTAATTGAATGTAACTGGATGTAACTAAATGTAACTGACTCATAACTAGGCTTGACTAGTCACCAACTGAACTCAACTGAAGAAGGTTGGTGTTGGCACTCCCAGAGGCTCCTAAATTGTAGGGATTGCTCTAGTAGGTGCATAAACTGATGCATGCAAGTGTAGTCAGTGGCAGTTAGCCTCAATTAGTGTTCCCCACACTCTAGTGACTGGTACAAGTGGCCCCATTAGGCCAAGTGGACCCAATGGTACTAGTGACTCAATAATGACTAAGAAGACTCCTAAATTAGGCAGAATTGACCAAATTGGACAAGTGAGGATTATAATCCAAACAAAAGAGGGGCTCCTCTAGAGAATCAAAGGAATATGGGTCAACATATTATAGAGTTTATATGAACCTCCAATATAAAAATCCCTCAAATAGAATGCTCACAACTCAAAATGGCAAGAGAAGTTATAGACAAACATAGTAAAAAGCAAAGCCTTACCAGAGAGACCCCTATCTATTCCATGAACACATTGTGCACCCATTGACATCATTTTTTAGTCCTATTTCCTTCAAACCAAGTCATCATAATCCACCATACAATTTATTGCCCATGGGTTGGACCATAAATGTTTGATCAGTCAAGGAGATCAATGTTGTTATGGAGACATCCTTAGTAAAAGAAACCTACTTGCACCCATCCATTTATTTTGTTCACAGTTGTCATTGAGTTAAACTAGAATACCCTCCATCATTCATTATACAGATGTCCTACTTCTGAGTTAATTCTTGGATGGGACATTTCCACGTGGGAAGCATTCCCACCACGTACTACCTTCCTATATCCCCATCTGAGGATATATGCTTTTCATCCCTGTTCATGGAATATTTATGAGTAAAAAGGTCTAGGCATTCAGTGGCCAGAGGTGAAGGATTAATCCCTTTCGAGCTGATATCAAGGTCCCCATTGTGACTATCCATACCTAATTGGCGAGTTGATTTACCACTTTGTTGATTGAACATTGAATGTGTGAGGGAATGACGAAATGGATTTGGTTCAAAAGGATTGTAAGTTGTATCAATTGTACCTCCAGTTTCTAATTGGACATAAAGACCTTACTGACAGGAAACACATATTGGAATTTTGTGAGCATGTTTATGATGAGCTTGGGGTCCCCATCTACTATTAGTTTTATGATTCCATGTCGATGGGAGACGTGAATGCCCTAAAAGAGGGCATGAAATTATGCATCATTATTTCTTTCCTTGACCATGAAGCCCATCTACATCCAAAGGATCTAACCCTATTCATTTATGAATACTTCTTCAAATCCTGCCAGACTCGGATTTCCTTTTGAGGCACCATTGAAATTTAATTTAATAAATCCTACTAGAGGGGGGGACCAAATGGTTGGGCTTGAACTTGTGAGTTTTTTGCTTGTCAGCATATGAGTTGAAATATTATGTTTCAAAACCTAAGCTTGCAAGATAGTACTATTTGTTGTTGGCATTGTCAATCCTCATACGCCAATGCCCAGGTTGAATAATTTATGTAATATATGTTTTGATTATGTTCCATAATTTGTCCTTAGTCATGGATGAGTCTTGAAATATTCACCAGTTTCTCTCCCTCCATGTTTCCCATAGTATAAATCCTAAAAATAGATGTCAAACTCAACTTAATATTATGTTTTGGAATTCAACTTGTCTCTAATGTTTTATAGTTGCTCTTACACTGTCTCAACATCTATCTGCCTATCTGAAAATGATTGTCTCCTCATCCAACAAGGATGAAACAAAGGAGCAGTGATTCAATAGGTGTTCTAGTGTTTCTATATTAGCTAGACAAAAATATTACTCTTAGGGTCCTTTGAAGCCTATTTTTGTAATTTGGTCCCAAGTCAAGGCCCTTCCTCTTGCAATTGACCATAGGAAGGTAGAGAACTCTGGCCAGAGGTTTCACTTCCAAAATTGATTCTATCTTTGCTCCCTTGGTGGGATATGGGATTAATTAAGAGATTATACCCTTATTTTATATTAAAATTCCCCCCTCCCTATAAGGGCCTTAGGTGCCCCTATTTTCTTATATATAAGATGTAGAATTTCTTTTAATTTCTTTAAGCCTAAAGTTGTTTATGATGGAATTTTAACACATTACTATGTTATATGTTAGTTATAGCTCTAGTTTAGTAGCCTTGCTTTCCTCTTTGTTATTGTTTGCTTATTATTAACATCTAGTAATAATGAAAGTAATTTCATTTCAAATTCTATGCCAGAAATTATAACATCTAGTAATAAGCAAACAATTTTCATTTATGGTAATAAGCAATTTAAATATGCAGTTTCACATAAATTCTATGGGTAAAACTCAATTTCAAATTTTCCATAACTTAAATAATATCAACAAGAATAATACATGTTTCTCTCGTTCAAGAAGTCCTTAGTCCTTTCCGAAGTCTTGAAATTAGTAGCAGCCTCAGCAATAGCCTAAACTGGTTTAACCTCCAAGCATATCGAGAATAGTCTATCCAACTCCCTGATCGATAAAACTTTGAGAGTTTTTCTGGACCTCATGCCCAAAAATTTGAGAGATAATTACAACACCCTTCTTCCAATTCATTCCATAAGCCCCCGCCCCCCTAAAACATTTCCTCAAATGTTTCCAAGTCCTTCTAACAACCCCCTCGACAATCTAGTTTTCCTCCTCTTATGGTCATCCTCCCCCAACTCCTCTTTACACATTTTACCATAAGAATTTAATTCCACCATCCACCCCTCATGTCTCTCCATTAAAAGGAAATAAATTATAACAAATTAAATATTATATCCAAACTTATCGACTCAAGTCAGGAAGTAACATTCCTCAAGGAAATACAAAATCAAACAGTGAACTAAGTCTTCTCAAGCTTTAAATGTCTCATCTATAAATGTTTTATCACTCGTAATCCATTAAACAATATCATTATAATTAATTTCCTATCTTAACTATAATCCATATGATTAATCACCCTACATATCGACAATACTTATATAAACCAACAAGCATACTAGTGTGTGTGTGTGTGTGTGTGTAAGGGGTGAGCACGTAGCTAGCATGCACATACCGCGTACCTATGCTAATAATATGAATTATGCAAAGTATTTATTACCCTATGTAGATGTATATCAAAATTGGGTGCAACATATAAAGGAATCAAAATGTTGGCATTACACTCCCTCACTTCCCCAAAGAAGTTTGTTAACGCCATGTTGTATGGGTATCTTCTTATATTGAAGTTCTGTCCAGAACCCTTCCAGGTTAATATTGTTAGAAGGAACAAGCCAATCCATGTTATCCAATTTTCTTCATGATTCCCAAGGTCCCAATATTGATTAACATAAAGCTTAGCCTGAGCTTGAAGCAATGGTTGAAGGGCATGCCCCTTAGGGTAGTCTATTAACCACATGATTTCTTGCCATGAGTCCTCCTAGAATAACGTTGACCTCTCATATCTAATCTCCCAAAAGTAATTATTTTGAACTAGAGCACTACTTTTCCATGGCATGCTCCAAATAAGTGAGCATGTGCTATTGCCCTCCATTCTAACCAAATATGATTCTACTATCTTTGGTGAATGCTTCTTTTTCCAAAGCTTTCCCCATAATGCATTCTTATTTTGAATCCACCTCCACCATAATTTAGCTCCTAAAGCTTCAATTTCAATTTCAAAGTCATGCAACCCCAATCCACTATCCCATGTTGGGCAATAGACTTTATTCCAAACAATGACAACCCATTTTCTTTGAGTCTCAAAGCCTCCCCATAAAAAGGCTCTTTGTATGTTTATGACTACTTTGATAACACTTTTGATGGCAACTAAGATTGAAAACAAGTATAGAGGCATAGATTTCAACACATATTAGATTAGAGTCAATCTTCCTGCCAAATTTAGAGAACGAAAAGTCTAGCTAGCTAGTTTATTTTCCATCTTAGAGAGTAGTTCCTCCCATGATAAGTTATGGTGGGAATTTTGGAGGAGCAAGGATTCAAGATATTTATACAGAAGTAAGATCCTTTGATAGCCAATAATCTTGGCAATGTTATGTTGAACAACAATATGAATATTAAAGAAGAAAATTCGAGACCTACCTTGGTTAATGGAGGTGCCCGAAGTCTCCACAAAGATATGAGAACTTGTTGCGGATATTTAGTCTCGTGAACTATAGGGATGCCCATCAACATGGTGTCATCCAAAAATTGGAGATGCAAAGAAACAAGATCATTTCCATGAATGTGAAGACCTTTAATTGTTCCATTTGACACTATTGCTTTACCTGATCTACCTAGTCCTTTTTCCATGAGAATGAATAAAAAAGGAGAGAGAGAGAGAGGATTCCCTTGTCTAATTCCTTGAGAAGGTATGAATGTAGTTGAAGGTGAGCCATTGATCATGGTGGAGAATAAAGATGAATAAGTGAGACACATGATCCAATTTTTCCATTGAGTTGAGAATTCGAAGTCTAACGGTACCTGTTGAATATACTCCCAGTCGATTTTGTTGAAAAATTTAGACATATATAGGTTTATTAGCATTCCATATTTTTGGAGGTTTTCAATGAATGAATTGTTTTATGGGCTGAAATAGTCTGCTCATATGAAATAAGTTGCAGTAAAAGAGGCTTATATTTGTTAGCAATCACCTTAGTAATGATTTTGTAGATGAAACTACATAAGGAGGGCCACCTAAATTTGATAGGATCTGAATCCTTTTCCTCTTTGGGAATTATGGTAAGGAAGATTGAACTTAATGTTGATAGAACTTCAATTAGGTTATATCTCCACCATTGCCCATACATCTTATTTTATGACTGACCACATGAATGGATGAAATTTCGATGGTATCCTGGGGATTTTCTATTTGCCAATTTCGAGACTTCATGCTCTACCTCCGTTGGGGTTATTTCCCTGACTAGTAGGGTATTATGTTAATTAATCACCAATTTTGGAATATTTTGAGTGATTTGCATGTTTGTGTCATTATGACTTCCTTGAGATTCTATGAACACAGATTGATAAAATGAAATTAGTTCCTTCTCCATATCCTCATGGTTGGTCCTTATTTTTTGTGGTTGTCCTTTATTGAGGTGATTCTATTGTGGTTCATGTGTTGAATCATTGATTTATCAAATAATGGCATTTCTTTCCCTCTCTTTCAACCAATGAATTCTTGACTTTTTTTGCCTTATCTCCTATTTTTAGTGTCTTATTTCCACTCGAGTTTGTAGCCTAGTCTCTTGCTCCTTTAATTGCTTTGTGTATCCCTCGGCAATTTTCTGTTGAAGTTGTTCGATGTTGTTTGCAGCCTAGTTTCTTCCTTCTTTAATTGCTTTGTGTATCCCTCCTTGGCAATTATTTGTTGAAGTTATTCGATGTTAAGTTCCAACTCTTTTTGTGCTTTGAATATATCGTCAAATACATCTTTATTCTAGATTTCCAGTTTATATTCAAGAATCTTTAACAAATGTTGAAATTTATATATTTGAGATCCTTTGTTTACAATGGCTTGTTTCTACCAAAAGGCTACATTATTTTGAAAATATGGATGGTCAATCCATAACCTCTCAAATTGAAGGGATAGTTTTTATGTTGATTATTAATGCCCAAATTAAGACAAATTGGATAATGGTCTGAACCGGAACAAGGTAGGATGAAAGATTCTATGTTGATACCTTGGGTAATGATATCCTTAGAGAGTATAAATATGTCAAGTATGGAGGCAATCTGTTGAGATCCTTGTCTTTTTTTTGTTCTAAGTAGAGAGTCCATATGTTGTTTCCAAGTGAGTCCACCAAGTTGAGGACTTGATTGATTTCCTTAAACACCTCACTTGTTGTTTGATGTTTGTAGACCCCCCCCCCCCCCCCCCCCCGCCTTTTTCCTCCAATGGGGATGTTATTAGGTTGAAGTTTCCTCCCATGATCCATTTTTTGTTCCCAATGATATTCGGAAGACATCAGATTGAGTTGAGGAACAAAATTTTTCCACGTTGGTCGAAGGCCCATATACATTAGTAATGCAACCTTCGACATCAGTTCCAATTATATGAAACTTTGTTGTTATCATTGGGCTGTAGAGAAAATTTCTTCCATCATTGATTATTCTTGGATTCCAAAGGATAACAATCCTTCCTAGTGCACCTCTTGCATTGATAACTATTTGTTGGCATCCTTTCTAACAATGGTTAGCTATCTTGTTGAACATATCACTAGTGCATTTAGTTTAATGAAGCATAGGACTATATAAATTTTCAGATTAAATCTTGTTACACATGGTCCTTTGTTTACCTTTTCCTTTTAGACCTATTACATTCCATGGAATGATCTTCATGGTTAATTGGTGGGGGGGTTAGAGGCGACCTTGTTTGTCATATGAACAAATAGTCACAAGTTTATCAATGTTTCTCAGGGCATGGAAAATTTATTGATTTCTCTTCCTTTCACGATTGCTTTCATCTTTGATCCATGTGTTTTGTTCTTTGTATGCATATAATTTTACCCCCACAAAGGAATAATATTGTTGTCTATGCGACTCTTATTTTTACCCTTCGACTTTGAATTTTTAAAGTGCCTCATGAGGAGTTGCAGTTGGGTTTTTGGTATGGATGTTGCATCCCTTCCTTCATAGGCAACCATTAGGCTTTGAATATCTAGGTCTCTTGCCTCAATTTTATCACCATCCTAGGATCCCATGTCGTCATCTTTGATCATGTTTATTTTTTCATCATTTTGCTTGTGATTATGACATGGATTTTCCTCTATTCAACACCTTTTTATATGTTTTGTATTTAGAAAATCATGGTTTAGTTCACTCTATGTTTGTTCCAATTGCACTTCCTAAATATCAAGTGGGTTGTTGTTGAGCTATTTTCTCTTTCAAAGAGTGCAAAAGCTATTAACAAATTTGAAATTCTTTCCTTTTGGGCACAGTTTTTCGTTCCGCCCTGCATTTTCCTATTTCCTACCTTGGTGAAACCCTCATGTTCCTCTTTTGGATTGGAGGGGGTTGATTATGTATTGAGGAGATAGTCCTAGAAAATATGCCCATTCTTGTGATATTCCTAGTGGCATGTATCCTTCATCGGGTGCAACATTGATTTGCTTATTTGCAAGGTCATAAACAATGTGTGCAACAATGTCTGTGTAATTGTTCCTTGCAGATCCTCAATATTGGTGCAATCATCCTCGATGTTTGTTTCACTATCATATGCATCTTTGTTTTCAATGAATACTTTTTTCCCAATTATTGTCTATTTTTTAACATTATCTAGCTTATATAATATTGTTTTGCACAATTGTTTTAGTGCTTTCATGACAATCTGAATTCAAATTCTTCCAATTGCATAACACTAGTACTTAATGAGAGATAAGTAACCAAAAAAATGACCAAAATCCACCTATAAATGACCATTTTTTATCTGGCAATCGTTGGTGGCTAATTTTCGGTCTCGTATCATGTGACCAAAAATGTGTTCATATATATTTTGGTCATTTGTAGCTTGTCGGCTAGTCATTAATTTGGTCATTAATCTAGTCATATGTTTGTTCATTAATTTGGTCATATGTTTGGTGATAAGAGACCGAAAATTAGCCACCAAAATTGTCATTTGGTCATTTATATGTGAATTTTGGTCATTTGTTTGGTCGCTTATCTCCCATTTGTTGGTCATTTATCTCTCATTTTTTGGTCACTAATTTAGTCATTGTATATGCAAATATTCACTGATTTATGTAGATAGGGTATGGAGGAATCTAACCACCAATATCCTGCATGTAAGGCAAGTGCTCTTCCATTGAGATAGTACCCTTGAAGTCTCTACAATACTTGCATAAGTACCATTCTTATTCATGTACTTCAAACATCATATATAGATTATAAAATACAACAACAATTAGCAATTAAATCTACTATAGTTTGATCATGCACTCCATAAATAAATAAAATATTTAAAATCACGTCAATACTCATCTCCTAATGAATACATACTAACTAAATAATTTGGAACAAAAGTGCGGTGGATAAAAAGTCCCCGTCTAACAGAGGCAGGGAAGTTTCATATCAAATTGCAAAAAAACTTAACAACCTATATTTCAGCTAGAAATGCATAGATTCACAAAAATGCTTTCATAATGACCAAAGAAAAATATCTTAAAGGGTATTAAGATGAACATATACATGTACACCTATACTTCCAGCTGGAGACTTCATAAATAGTTGGTAACAGAAACTCGTGCAAGCATGAAGGATTGTTTTCCTGAATTCATATTTCCAATATTTTAAAAATACAAGACATAGAAGACATAAAATACCAATTTATAAACACAATAACTTTTCCAAAAGATTTATTCTTCAAGGGTTGATTGATGCACACCGTTGTTAAAAAGAACTTGAACTTCATGAATATGAAGGGATCCATAAGCTCCTGCAACCCCAATTTAGCCATCATGAAGCCCACACACCTAAAGCCATGCAAGAGAAATGTAGAATCTAGGTAAATTGGAAAGAAAATGCAAACGTTTTTATATTTTCCAAAATAAGAAAAAGCATTGCATGCTTCTCCTAGACTACCTGATATCAATATTGCTATCAAGTGCACTAGAATTTAAGCTCCTATAATATAAATCAGCTGCATGTCCAAGTATCCCCACCTGTAGAAATAAGGAAAATCTTGAAATTTCAGTTAAAATCCAAGATTATTGTTTTTCCTGTATATTTATCAAAAATTCCTCAAACATTCCCAACTCATGTAACTGTGGTTATATATGAGATAATATTAATAAAATGTAGGAAGAGAATGAGACTAGATTGAAAATTCAAATTTGTCATAAATATTAGTGGCAAGAAGTCGATGGTTAATACCACATGAATATATCAGATTCCCAGTCTTGGTCTAATCACAAAAACATTCAATCGCCAAACACATTCTGAATTGGATCTTTCTAAGGTGGTTATGGGAAAACACTCTTGAGTATTGACCAAGGAATCCAAATATCATGATTTCAAATGTCAAAGTCTATCTATCAATTGCATTCTAAAAGACTTGTTAAAATTGGCAACTACAACCAATTGGATTGGAAAAAAGAAACGGGGACTCTTTATCCAATATATCTAAAATTGTGGCTCCATAGCTTGAAAGTCAAACTTCACAAGACAAGTACATATTAGAATCAAGATAACATATAACAAGGTGCAAGCCTTTTAAATTGGCCTAAATATTAAACTAAAATAGAAAATAAACCAAAAAAGAAGATTCCAAATGGCTTTTTATTTTGGAACGAGTTAGATGTGGACAAGTCACTTATCAATCTTTGTGACCGTGGATTTTGTGGTCAAAACAAAATCTCAAGAACCTCTGCTTTGAATGTATCCATGCTAACAAATTCTAGGGATATATATTATTTGGTTGGCACTTGCTAATTGGAAGGAATGTTGTCTCGAGGTAGCATATTTTGTTTGGCTATTTTTCAGATGTTTAGTGTAGGCATTATGGAATGGATTGATTATAGAATATTTAGTTGTACGGATTTCCAGGAATATGTGGAATGAAGAATATTTTAATATTGTGCTGAGGGTTCATAGACTTCGACTGGAAGTCATGATTTATGATGTGCTTTTGAATGTTTCACTTCAGTAAACTTGGGCTCTTTTGTAATACAGGAGACCTTACTTTTAAATTTTGTCATGCATATGGATGTTAAAAGAAACACATATGATGTTGGAAGAATGGGTAGATTTTACCCTTATTTTATTCATGGCAGAGGGGGATACAGAGGTAGATACTCCCATTACCCTGTAAGAAATTAGTCCTATCATGATCATGTTGTCTAGACAATGAACTTCCAGAAGATATCCCTGTTGACGATTAAATATGGCCAATCCAACATATTGTGATACAGGTTGGGAGATTGCTGGTGAAACAAAAGTATTAACCCCACGCAGAGATCCATATTACATCAATGTTGAAATATAAAATAAAATAGCCTTATGTTTTGTTAACAAATCGTGTATATAAAAAATAAATGGGAATTATCACCTCATATTGGATAGTACCCTGACCACTTTGATTTTCTATAACCAATTGAAATGGTTTAGTCTTAAACAGGGGGTGGGATTCAACCTGTACTTTGGTTGGTCTTCTCTCAACTTTCATTTTTGAACTAGCATAAATCCATATTAACCTAGGATCCATTAAGCACCAAGAGAGATCAAAAACCTTGAGGTGTGCTCAATAGATCTTGGATTAAGATGGATCTATGCTAGTATTTTTTTATTTTACTGGGCTAAGATTAATATGTGTGTGTATGTATATATATGTATGTTACATAAAAACATGAAGTAACGGTGATCTTTCCCACCTCGGCCATAAAGCACCTAACATAAATCAACTCAATTATAATTGAATATGTTCAATTGGAGTCGCAAATGGTTTGGCCAGGATCCAGTTCCATCCACTTAGCATTTGTCCATTCTTCAAGACTTGATTGTATTCAAATCATTATGTTTGTGTACTTTGCACTTCTGCTTCATATGCGGAACTGTTTGGTCATCAAATTGTCTTGCATTTTGAGACTAGAGAAGAAGCTAATCAGATGGTAAAGGATAATCCTAAGCAACAGGTTAAGGATAACAAACGATTTGATTAGTTCTTTATGGCTTTGATATTCTATAGTTATACTAAATGATACACATATATAGAATTTTGTAATTGGTTTCTATTATGCTATTTTTTTTATTATAGTTTTGGCAGTTATGTATTCTTTCTTGCTGCTCAATTTATGATATCAGGCACTTTAGCCAGCCAGCAAGTGGCATAGTTTTTGTTTAAAAGATGTTTTCCATAATAAACAAGAAGACAATGCAAATACATTTCTCATCAAAATGACATTCAACATAAATTCCTCTATAAACTAGGCCCCAGAGGAGATGCCATAAGATGTAAAATAAAGGCAACAAATGTCTTGTAACTAAATGACTACTAAGGTTGAAACTGATGCAAAATAGTTTCAAGAAATGTGCTTTTGAATGTAATAGATGACTATGGAAAACTTTTTAGTTCTTATATACATACCTCTATCATTTGTGATATTCCAATCCCCACAAAATGTCATTATCAACATTTAATTGAACTCTGAAATGTCATTGGTTGACTCTGGCTTGCCCGTTTAAACAACAACAGGTGATAAAGTTTCTTAACATAGAGAGATGGATCCCAAAAACCTAATAAATAGGCATCAATGCAACTACAATTTTTTGAAACTGCCAACCAGATTTTGATATTTAAACTTAAAAGCATATATATGATAAGACAAAAGACATAAACCATGACAAAATAGTGCTAGAAACAAAATAGTATCGATGTAACTAGACAAGATAAGTTTGAAGCATAATTTTCATCTCTTTCAACTTGAACACTCTCGAAGGCCCCTGTGTTAAAGTTGAAAAGCATACAAAGAAAATAAATAACAACATTAGTAAATCTAACTCAAAGCAAAAAGAAAACAAATAAGATAGCCCACTAGGAGAGTTGAAACCTTCCTTATACTCAACAATATTTTTTTAGATCGGATCTTGTCTATTAAGAGACAAGTCACTACAAGAACAAAGGTAATACTTGAGAGAGAGAATAAAATCAATTATTGTAGGTTTACTCAACTATAGTAGCAGTCAAGGTAACCCAGTTGACAAGAAAGGAAACCCCAATTATTGTAGCAACAGACCAAGAAACAATAATCCATAAAATATTAGGTAATGATGGCATTCCACACACAAACCAGAGCTTAGTTTGTAGCCCATACAAATCCCATGGGTTTCTTTAGAATACTGTGACTTGTTTGGGGCTACTAAAAGAAACCATAACCCTATTTGAGTGGACTAAGATCTATATTGCATTGTTTGAATGTTCGGGTCTGTTTGGAGTGAACCGTAAGGAAACACGAATTAATGGAGCAACAAACACAGAAACAATAGTCCATAAAATATCAGGTAATGATGACATTCCACACACAAACCAGAGCTCATTTTGTATCCTATACAAATCCCATAGCTTTCTTACAGCATAACACACTCAAACAGTGCAATAGAGAGATTAGTCCACTCAAGTCTGAATCGTGACCTCCTAAGTTGGGCTATGACCTTCTTGGTGCTTCATGAAATGAACAATGACCTTCTTCGGTATTATTGAAGTGAATTGTGACCTTCTTGAGGATGGTTGGACTAAAATGTGACCTGTCTGAACTTGCTTGAGCATGCTATGACTTTTTTGGGGCTGCTAGGAAGGCACACCCATAACAAACATAACAAAAGGGTTAAGGTACCACACTATGAGGGGGAGTTATCATAAGAACCAATCGAGGGTCAACAAGAGGGGTCATGAAAAAGTGGGAAAACAAACCCTACACCAACAAGACCAAGGTGGTATAATAACCCTTTTACCCATAGGACCAAGGTATACCATCAAGGTGGGGACACAACCCTTTTACCCAGAAGACCAAGGTGTCAAACTGTTATATTCTCTCTCAAGGTATATAGTCCATAAGTGTTCCATACCACAATAGTACATTTTATCATCATCGTATAAGGAAGGTCCATACCACAACAATGAGTTTTATCACCACCATTTGGGAGTTCCCATAAACTCTCCCCTATTCAAATTTCTCAAAGCAAAGGCTTCTAAAATGATCATGATGATGTCAATAAAATTTCCACAATTTTAGCAGTAGAAAAAAAAAGCACATGAAATTAACATCTAAACATAAATACCTTCTAATGTACTTAAAGTCTGTCGAGCAGTTAGATATATGGACCCCAAAAACCTAACAAATAGGCATCAATGCAACTGCAACTTTTGGAAACTACCAACCATATTTTGATATTTAAACTTAACAATAGATATCTGATAATAAAAAAAGACAAACCATAAAAAAACATCTAAAACAGACATAAAGCATGACAAGCCATGACAAAACAGTACTAGAAACAAAATAGTATCGTTGTAACTAGACAAGATAAGTTTAAAGCATAATTTTCATCTCTTTCAACTTTAACACTCCTTGAGGTCCCTATGTTAAAGCTGAAAAGCATGCAGACACAATAAATAACAACAATAGTAAATCTAACTCAAAGTACAATGAAAACAAATAAGATAACCCACTAGGAGAGTTGAAACCTTCCTTATACTCGGCAATATTTTTTTAGATCAGATCTTGTCTATTAAGAGACAAGTCACTATAGGAACAAAGGACATACATGAGATATAATAAATTCAATTATTGTAGGTTTAGTAAACTGTAGTAGCATTCAAGGTAACCTAGTTGACAAGCAAGGAAACCCCAATTATTGGAGCAACAGATCAAGAAACAACAATCCATAAAATATCAGGTAATGATGGCATTCCACACACAAACAAGAGCTTAGTTTGTAGCCCATGCAAAGCCCATGGATTTCTTGAGCAGGATGTGAGTTGTTTGTGACTAATTAAGGGATACGATGATGAGTATATAATATAAACTAATTAAGGGATATCCCTTTTCAATCTTGGGAGGGATTATTTCTTTCAAAATATTTGTTATGTGTAAGTGGAATACCCTTACATGGGAAAAAGGCTATGGATTAATTCAACATGGCACATATTTACAAACCGAAAACCTTGGAAATCCCTATTGTCCACCACCGACAATGCAAACAGAGGAGCTCAAGACCTTCGATTCCACTCAGATGATGAGGACGAAGCTTGATACCATCGATGCCACCATCGAGTATGCTGATAGAGTGGAGTTTATATTATTCACATTGAATTGTCGTTATTCGATTTCAATGGAGTTTTGATCATAAAACCCTTAATTGGCGCTAATTTTTTGGATTTGGAGGGAGGGGAGGGGTTTTTTTTGGGTATGAGAGGCCATTATGCCAGTTGAATGGGGGTGTGAACTCGAGGTTTAGGGAATTTAATAACTCACGCCAAATGTAAATGCATTTTAGGGTTTGGCAAGTTCAAAGCCATATATTTGGACTTGTATTAATGGAGAAAAACAAAACAATTGATAGAGCTTGGAGGCTCTTGAAGAGGCAGGAAACATATTCTACAACAGTAGAGTACAAATCTACCTCTCCTTCTTATTTTAGTACAAATCTACCTTTTGGGGCTGCTTGGACTAAACCTTGACCTTCTTGGGTCTGCTTGAAGTGAACTGTGAACTTCTTGGGGATGCTTTGACTAAACTGTGACCTATATAAACTTGCTTTAGTAGGCTATGAGTTGTTTCAAGCTGCTAGGAGGTCACACCCATAACAAACATAGAAACATGGTTAAGGTCCCACACTATGAGGGGGCACTAACATAAGGACCAATCAAGGGTCAACATAAGATCAATAGTTAACAAGAGGGATCATAACAAAGTGGTAAAACAACCCCTACACCAATAATACCAAGGTGTATCAATCAAGGTGGGAGAATAACCCTTTTATCCTTAGTACCAAGGTGTACCATCAAGGTGGGGACACAACCCTTTTACCCAGAAGACCAAGGTGTCAAACTATTATATTCTCTCTTAAGGTATATAGTCCATCAGTGTTCTATACCACAATAGTACATTTTATCATCATCATATAAGGAAGGTCCATACCACATCAAACTTACAAGAAACCAAAAGCTTACAAGAAACCAGATCCAACAAAAAACCTTTAACTTACAAGAAACTAGATCATCTATGAAACTTAGTAAAACTAAGCTATTGTATTAAAATTCAACCTTTAGATATATAAGAAATTTATATGCTTTCTAAAATTAAAGTCTACACCAAAAGACTTGACAATACCTCGAAGCAGTACCTAAAAATACCTCGAATAAGGTGTTGCAATAAGAACATTTCTAAGTGAAACTGTGAGTGCGGATCCTTCCATAAATGCAACCCAAGGAGGTACCTGAACTGAATTTGACTGAGGTAAAAGGTTTATTGGTTCTCCATACACATCTAGGTATGTTATCCATCTTTCATGTGCCAACTGCAATAGAGTGCCAAGGCCATAACTGTGCATTTTCATGTTCATGCATTAATCAACAAAACATCTGGAGGACGTAAAACATCTGGAGGAAATAACACAACATGCCATGAACAAAATCTCACAAGGTAAAATAAATTGATCACATCTTCTACACTTATGGAAATAATGTTGTGCATACTCAAAGTCTACATGCTCAAGCCACAAAGGCGCTCACCCATAAACCTTGCAGGATAGTGTTGATCTGCTCTGACTTTTCCATCAACATAAATAAGTCTTTGCATTACAATGGGTTAGAAGCATAAAATTAAAGAGATTATATTTTAATGCATTAAAACATTACTAGAAACAAAATAGTACAATTGTAAATAGATAAGATAAGTTTAAACTTTAAAGTATAATTTTCATATCTTTCAACTTGAACACTCCCAAAGGTCCCGGTGTTAAAGTTGAAAGCATACAAATACAATAACTAATAGTAGTAGTAAATCTAATTCAAAGTACAAGGAAAATAAATAAGATAACCTATTAGGAGAGTTGAAACCTTCCTTACAATCAAAAATATTTTTTCAAGTAGGTCACGGTTTAGTCCAGGAAGCCCCAAGAAGTTCATGGTTCAGTTCAAGCATACCCAAACACTCAAACAATGCAAGAAATATCTTATTCCACTCAAACACGGTAACTGTTTCTTCTAGCATTTCTAAATAACTCACAACCTACTTAAGCAAGTTTAGACAGGTCACACTTTAGTCCAGACATCCCCAAGAAGGCCACGGTTGACTTCAAGTAGACCCAAACACTCAAACATTGCAACATAGATCTTAGTCCACTCAAACAGGTTTATGGTTTCTTCTAGTAGCCCCAAACAACTCACATCCTTCTCAAGCAAGTTCAGGTAAGTCACGGTTTAGTCCGGGAAGCCCCAAGAAGGTCACGGTTCAGTTCAAGCAGACCCAAACACTAAAATAGTGCAACAAATATCTTAGTCCACTCAAACAGGGTTATGGTTTCTTCTAGAATCCTACTCAAGTAAGTTTAGACAGGTCACACTTTAGAACATGCAACCCCAAGAAGGTCACGGTTGACTTCAAGCAGACCCAAACACTCAAACAGTGCAGCAGAGATCTTAGTCCACTCAAACATGGTTATGGTTTCTTCTAGCATCCCTAAACAAGTCACAACCTGCTCAAGCAAGTTTAGACAGGTCACGGTTGACTTCAAGAATACCCAAACACTAAAACAGTGCAACATAGATCTTAGTCCACTCAAACATGGTTATGGTTTCTTCTAGCAGCCCCAAACAACTCACATCCTGCTTAAGCAAGTTTTGACAGGTCACACTTTAGTCTATGAGGCCCCATTAAGGTCATAGTTGACTTCAAGCAGACCCAAACACTCAAACGGTGCAACAGATATATTAGTCCACTCAAACAGGGTTATGGTTTCTTCTAGCAGCCCCAAACAACTCATAACCTGCTTAAGCAAGTTTAGACATGTCACACTTTAGTCTAGGAAGCCCCAAGAAGGTCACATTTGAATTCAAGCAGACGCAAACACTAAAACAATGTAGTAGAGATCTTAGTCCACTCAAACAGGGTTATGGTTTCTTCTAGGAGCCTCAAACAACTCACAACCTGCTCAAGCAAGTTTAGACAAGTCACACTTTAGTCCAGAAAGCCCCAAGAAGGTCACGGTTGACTTCAAGCAGACCCAAACACTAAAACAATGCAACATAGATCTTAGTCCACTCAAACAAGGTTATGGTTTCTTCTAGCAACCCCAAACAACTCACAGTCTGCTCAAGCAAGTTTAAAGAGGTCACACTTTAGTCTATGCATCGCCAAGAAGGTCACGGTTGACTTCAAGCAAACCCAAGCACTCAAACAGTGCAACAGAGATCTTAGTCTACTAAAACAAGGTTATGGTTTCTTGTAGCAACCCCAAACAACTCATAGCATGCTCAAGCAAGTTTAGATATGTCACACTTTAGTCCAGGCAGCCCAAAGAAGGTCATGGTTGAGTTCAATTGGTCCTAAACACTAAAATAGTGCAACAAAGATCTTAGTCCACTCAAACATGGTTATGGTTTTTTTTAGCAGCCCCAAACAACTCACAACCTACTCAAGTAAGTTAAGATAGGTCACACTTTAGTTCAGGAATCCCCAAGAAGGTCACGGTTGATTTCAAGCAAACCCACTCAAACAGTGCAGCAGATATCTTAGTCCAATCAAATAGGGTTATGGTTTCTTCTAACAGCCCCAAACAACTCACAACTTACTCAAGCAAGTTTAGACAAGTCACACTTTAGTCTAGGTAGCCCCAAGAAGGTCATGGTTGACTTGAAGCATGCCCAAACACTCAAACATTGTAGCATAGATCTTAGTCCACTCAAACAAGGTTATGGCTTCTTCTAGCATTCCCAAACAACTCACAGCCTGCTCAAGTAAGTTTAGTAAAGTCACGATTTAGTCCATCCATCCCCAACAAGGACATTGTTTAGTTCAGGAAGCACCAAGAATGTCACAACCCATATTAAGAGGTCACGATTCAGTCTTATCAGCCCTCAAAGAGGTTACACCTAGCTTAATAGTCCAACATGAGGTCATGGATCAGCTCTAGGAACAACACACAGGTCATGACCCAACCCAAAAGTCAGCACACATGTCACTGCTTATTCCAGGCATCCCTAACAGGTCAAGGATCAGTCCACGAATATCACACACATCACGGCTCAACCCAAAAGGAAACACACATGTCATGGCTAGGATCTACAACACCCTAGTAGGAAGGTGAAGGGTCACAACCCACTTCAAATAACATCAACACCCAAGACAAGAAATCAACAGCCCTAGCAGGATGAGTAAGAAGTGTCGCATCTCAAGAACAACAACCAAAACCCTATACATCAAGCAAAAATCTATAGTCCATAAGTGTTCCATACCACAACCGAAAGTTTTATCATCATCGTATAAGGAAGGCTCAACTGTAAGATTTCATAAACCACTAGGTATCTAAAAAAATTGAAATCCTCCAATCAAAACAACTTTTTAATACGTTAATATACAAGCACACTGCTAAATATATGGGCATAAAAAATACACCGTTGCACTCTCAATATTCCAACTATCTTATCTCAAAAACTGAGAATAAATACATTGCAAATAGTATGGTCTATCTTGAAGTTGATTCCATGCAAATAGTATCCTAAGTCACCTGCCCTTAAAACAAAAAATTATGAAGACTACGTAAAGTAAGTTTAAATGGCATGAAGTCTATGTAAATAAAACAATGCGTTTGCAACTAATTCATAAAATGTGATAATCTAGATCGATAATTTTCCCAAAAAATTCTTTGGCCACCGAATGAAACTCATTTTTGTCTCCTTCAAACGTTCACATCCATCAATTTTATCTTCATAGGAAAGGGGGATGTTACTTGTCACATGAATGACATTCACATTGGCATCTTCAGGACCAAGTGGCACTCCATGGATCATAGATAGTGACTGAATTCGTCCATTTCCGGCAATAGCACCATCATATGGATTTAGGATGTTAACTTTGTCACTTACCTGGAATACTTCGGCCTATGCTAGAGTTAATGGGAACTGCCAAAAACAAAACAAAAAATACATAAATATAAGAAAAAAATTACAGATAAATTCCAAAAACATGCATAATTATTGATATAACAAACTTCAATGCACTCACTAAGTTAATATTTGAAATACGTCCAGCAAGAGTTGGCACTGATCGAAACTGATGAGGCACATCAATGTTAGCAGAATTTTTACTTTCTGGGACTACAATTTTTCCTTTAATTATATTATGCATGTCATTACATCATAAGGTAGACAAATATAACATTATAAGGACAAAATAATCTAGTAGAAAAATAGTAAATATAACAATAAAACACTAAAAATCATACCTAAACAATTTAATCAGATGATGAAATGAGTGAATAATTGTTTGTGTAGGAATGATAATTATCTTACCTCATGTAAATCACTATGACATTCCTTATTTTTCCATGAAGCAATAATAGGTTTAAAGGAGGAGGATATGGTTGACACTGTCTTTGCCAACCCATTTATGCATTCCATTACATGTTTATAATTATCACTATTGTATTGAATAATAAATGTGGTTTGGCTATTCGCAACTTCATTAGATGACAATGATCTTCCTATTTCATTTTTTAAATCTGCCATTATTTTATGGTCAACCATTTCACTCACATCCAAAGATGATCTATTAGCTCCATGAACCTACAAATCATTATGACTACATAAATAGTTGCACATATATACGAATAAAAATGCAATATAACACAATGTATTTACAAATATACTTACAAAAATTCCATACACAATGTATTCAACAAAAAATCTGTATACTTACAAATATGTTTTGATTGGATCGCCACCCACCATGACCCAAAATAAATCGATCCTTCACATTATCTCTTGCAATCTTCCCTTTTGTACTCTTTTGAAAATACTCTTCATCGCGCATAGTTTCCTTCAAATCTTCCCACTGTGTGGGTGTCAAGTAGTTGTCCCTATATTTTCAATCCAAGATTAGTTTTCTGCATTTATGCCTAAAATTATTAACCAATTTTCTCATCCTGTTCGTGTAATATTTGGTGGAAATCCTTCCACCAACAGTCTCAGATACATTTTCCATTTTCCAAATGAATTGATCCACACTTCTTTCATCTTGATCTGAAAAATTGGATTTGGTGACATCCAAGTGAGACCTTACTCTCGTGCCCAACTCTGAGTCCCACCTTGAAGCATTTGGTCCAACGGGTTCACCATATTTTACCTCAACCAAATAAGCCTTATTTCCTTCTGATTTCCTTTTGTTGGCTTCTCTTTCTATGGACCTATACATGCTTTGACTAAATCTTCATTTGTTTATGAAAGATGATATATCTTCAGCCAAGTTAAGATTGGGTGATGGCGGATGAACAATCATATTTGTGGACACAACATGTATTTTTTCTTTGGCAGCTGAAAGCCTAATTGGTTTAGTCAAATAAAAATTGGGTGATGTTGAATGAGCAGTCATATTTGTGGACACAATATGTGTTTTTGCCTTGGCAAGTGAAGGCCTAATTGGTTCAGTCAAATCAAGATTGGGTGATGTTGAATGAAAACTCATATTTGTGTACACAACAAGTGTTTTTTCTTTTGAAGTTGAAGGCCTAATCGGTTTTTTAATGGCCACATTAGGTGTGGCACTAGCTCTCTCACCAATTTGCATAGATGTGCCTTCAAATCTTTGTTTTAATTTTAAATAAAGGTCTTGCAAACCTGATTTTGATCAATAATATACCAAGTCTTCATCAATAGCAGCTTGGACATGATCATCATCATGTGATATATCAGGAAGATGATCATTAGTATTATCATCATCTTCTCCATGTACTAATCCTCCAAGGTGTAGGCTTCTGCGAGCTAGCGACAAAGTGCCTTTGCTTGCCTTTTGTTTTTTATCATTTTGTGTAGGGCCGACCTTTTCCCTATAAAATAAAAAAACTTATTAAATTAGAATCGAAAGCAGAGATGGCCTACATCATCAAATACAGTATATACAACTATCATAATATATGCATAAAAGTGAAAAAGTACGACGACTAAGTACTTACTAATTTGCCCAACCATGAGCTGGCAACACTGTGCCTTTGCCTGCCTTTTGGTTCCTGCTCTTTTTCTCTAAAATCCAACTTTTCCCTATAAAACAAGAAAACTTATCATATGGGAATCAAAATCATATATAGGCTACATCATGAAATGTATTATAAACAACTTTAATTTGAAAAATGCACATAAGTGTAAAGGTACAAGGAATAACTACTTACTTATTTCCCAAACCAAGAGACGACATGTATTCTTCATTTCTTCTGATCTGTTCTTTACGAACACGCTCATATTATACAACATTTTCACCATTGTTTTGGCCACTTTTATGTTTTAGCACCTTATTCTTCATAGCCTTTTATGTCCAACATTTCTCATAAAAAACATCATTAGTACATGGGAAAACAATAGGTTGATATCACAATGTAATACTTGGACCACTATTTAGACTATCAACTAGTCTTCAATTGGTGATGGTTTGTGAACAGGTCAACTTTGATGAAATTTGGAAAGGAAACTAAATCTTGATTTCTAAATCATTACCATGACCATCATGATGGCATACAATCAAAGAATAATTCTTTCATCTTTTGTTAACCTTGAAACTCAAAAACATCCATTCCTAGAATTTCTCAAACAAAATTTGATATTAAATAACAAAGGGCATTCATATTTGAAACATTGCATAGTACCAAAAACAAATCTTCGGCTAATCCCATTTCCAAAACTATAAAATCCATACAAATCTTAGTATAGATTTTAGTACAACCATTAGCTAATCCCATGGCCAAAAACAATAAAATCCAATTTGCATAGTGAAATTTTATTCCAAAAAATTTAAGGTGACAAATCATCATCGTCGTGATTTTTATTTCCATCAATATCACAATCTCGATCACTCATGTATGCATCTGCTTCATTTTCTCCATCGTCCTTATACAATAGATTTTCCTGACCATGCATTACATTCCCTATCTGAGTACTTTTATTGGGAATGAAAGGTTCTTCTTCAAATACATATATATTGTCATCTTCATCTTATTTTTCCATTATTTCATGTAAATTAGTACATTTCTCATCGATCATTATTCACCATATTCCATGAATTTCCTTTTGGATCGAGACTCTACTTGAATGACATACGACCATCCTGGGATTGTTAAATCATCAATTAGAAATGACTAGGAAATTTGAAGAGGGGAAACATATGACTCATCAGTCTTTGATAAAATTGGGTGTGTATTTGCACATACAAATCCATAATCACCACGTTGTATTGCATATGGTTTGATCCATTCACATTTTAATAATATGGGACTAGTCTCACCATAATCAAATTGAATAATTTCCTGTATAAATCCAACATAAAGTTTCTTTTTAGTGTCGTGATGAAATTCAACACTAACAATATAATCACAATTTTCCTTTCCTATGTCCTTTTCTTCCACCCTTAAATGACTACCATAGGCCCACATCCCACTGAAAGAATTAACTATTATATTTGGAGGTCATGAAAGCTCAATTTCCTCTATCATCGAATCTTGAACTTCTCGTTGTGCATCACTAATTGCATCAACAATCCAATCGTCAAATTTTGGAAAAGGACAATGTCCAATATTTAAATCCTGGAGGGTACGCTTTCGAGATGGTTAAGCCAACTAGACTCACTAGTTGACTAATTGTAGATTAGGGCGGCCTCATAGGTTGTATCAGTTGGTTGAACCGGCGAGTGGTTTCTGTAACTATTTTGTAAACATATATATAGGTCGTTGTCTCTTGTTCTGTTATTGTCGTATGATTATTTATGTGTATCATTGGTAACCTTGCAATTTGATTGATTACAACATTTGTTCTGTTCTTGATGGTACATATACTAATAAAATGGCTATGAATAGATGATCTCAGAGCAGGATATTAAGAATTGGTGGGAACGTAAGATTGTGAATTACTTGCAGAATTATGCCAGAAGAAACAGACTGACTATTGCACAAGCAAATGATAAGTTTTTCTTTGAAACATATGAAAATTTTGTTGAGTATGTACCTCAGTATTTGAAAAAGCTACTAGATAAAACAACCGACAAAAGATAAAGACCAACAATTACTCTAGAAGTTAACAAGTGGACAGCGCACAAATTTGTTGGGGGGTTTCGAAAGAATCGTTGACGAGTTCTATGAGGAAAGAGCTGTCGACGAAAGAGTCTATGTTGATAGTATCAAAGAGAGATTCTACAATGACCTCATTGAACAATTCTTGTGTTTATTGCTGACACTTTTGTTTAAATTCTTGATTGAAAAGGGTGCTTGTCACATTGTCGAACCTCGTCCACTATTGATATATCTTCCAGCTAACACAAACTGGGTGGCCAAGTAGAAGGAGTGGAAAAAATTTGTTCAAGAAAGAGAGTGGGAGTACTTCTTAAACAAATAGACAGTTCCACCCGAGATTTCTAAAAGTGTTTGGGTCGGCTATGGGGGGGTATTTGGTCATGATTATGTAGTAGAGTAGAGATATTCTAGTCAACTAATGAAGAAAACACCGTTGCCAGCGATGAAAAATCGAGCCAAAAAGGAAAAAAATAGAACAATCACTCAAAAGAGCACTCTGGATCTACAGAAGATAGAACGAGAGAAGAGGAGAAAAAGAAGGGAAGAGATTAGAGAGCAGGTTGTTGTGCGCCAACAAGGGAGAATGACGAATAGAGTGACAGAACAAGAAGGGAATCCATCAGAGTCGGTTCATGACCAACATGAAGAGGGCATCAATGAATAATTTTCACCAATTGATGAAGACTTGTGGATAGAGTGTGGGGTAGAGCTCTCCAAGTTGATATACCCCAAACTATCACACCTCACTCTCAGTCAAATTCTAACCAGAGTGAACAAGTGCAGGATATTGTTGAAGAAGATTTAAGGCTATGAGATGGCGAGTTAGGTGTATGGATTCGACTACACAATGAAGGAAATGATGTCAATCATCTTGCGATTCACCGATCGCTGGAAGGGATCTGGGTTACTTTTCAACCCTATCCATCTAATCGTAGTATCCATCTACTCTACTGAGATCATGAAAAAGCACCCCCAGCCAATCACAACTTCAAGTAACACACTAGACCAATCATAATCACAAGTAAGGGTATCCCAGTCTCAACAATTTACTTGGGTATCTATCGAAGGAGTTGATATAAATCAACCTCTAGTTGAAGGAGGACCAAATGTTACAAAAAAATATTCTGACAAAAATGAAAGTTCTGTCGAAAATAGTTTTGCAGAAAAATCAGTTACAGAAAGTAACCCATCACCACCCGCTCCTGCCAGAAGAAGACATAGACATCGAATATATGGTGCATGTGTTTGCACACATTCCCCTCTATGAGGGTGATGAAGATCCCAAATGACACTGGTTCGTCTGTGAGTTGACTTGGGAAGAAAATGTTGTTACTAATGAAGACCGAAAAATGGCCCAATTTGTTGGTGCTCTGCATAAGAAAACACTAACATGGTACATGACCTATACGGAAAAAATGTTGAATGCAAATAAATCACAAATAAAAAAAACAATTTATGTCATTCTTCAAGACACTAGATGCAAAACATCTGGCAGTAAAGAATTTGAAAACTACAATCCAGAAACCAAATGAAATAGTTCGGGAGTATGATAATAGATTCAAAGAAATACTAAGTCAGTTGGAGTATAACATATATGAACAATTTCTAATCAAATGCTTTGTTACAGGACTCTTACAAAAAATCTAAATGCATATCCGACTGGACAATTTTAACACTTATGAAGATGCATTAACTAAGGCGTTACAAGTAGAGATGGATGAGCATTATCTAGTAAACCCTGTCGATAACCGCATTGAAGAACAATTGGAGATTATGCAGAAGTCAATACAAGATATAAGCCTTAAAGGACATGAAATTTGGTGTACTAAATGCTCGATGACCGGGCAAACAAAATACTATTGTTGACAAGAAGAACATCGACAATACATCTGGTTTATTCAGTCAAAATGCTTTTGTGACATATGTCAGGAGCACGACCTACATGCAAAAAAATATTGTCCATATAATATGAAGAACGAAAAAGCTCATTGGTGTGCGATATGTGAAGTAAAAAGCCATTCAATAGCCGAATGTTAGCTAAACTAAAAAAATTGACAGAATTACCATGCATTTTACTAGACAAAGCTGCCGCACAAAATAATAACGACAATAATACAAGGAACAATAACGACCAGAATGAGAAAAACAATCAAAGATATGATGGCCGAAGATACGAGCGCCGGTATGGAAACAATCATCGTTGGTAATTTTCAGGTCGAGGTCGATACTTCAGGAATAGGGAGAACATACCACGTCGACCATTCCAGTTTTATACGTGTTTAATGAAGGACATCGACATGTTCATGAGTGTCCATACAAGGATCGAACCAATCTTAAGTTATGTACAAGTTGTGGTGTCGGTGATCACTCCTTGGAGGATTGACCCACCATGCTTGAAAAAATTAATAATAAAAATAATGTTAAAGTCTTGTCTAGTGTTAAAAAATGTGATGTTTTTCGAACTAATATCTTACCAATTGTCACTCGACAAGGTACAAAAACTGGCATGGATAATCCAAAAATAAGCAAAATAAAGAATAAAAAAGATTATCCTAACCCTACTATACAAAAACAACTATATAATGATGTGACAAACATATTCCAAGAATTAGCTGCACAAGAGGTAATTGATGATGCTCGAAAGAAGATGTCTCGAGAATTAATTAATTTAATAAATATTGATAATTCTGTTGCAAAATTAATCGACTTATTGTACAATGTTAAGAGTAAATCTGGTGTAGACAAACAAGCTAAAAGCATATGTAGCTTGAATAAAAAAATATAAAAAATGATGCAGACCCTTTAGTCGACCTGGAAATTGAAGGTTGCCACTTCCAACAAGTCGTTCTCGACTTCAGATCGATGGTAAATATTATGACTAGAGACACATGGGAATATTTAGGTAACCTCGACTTAATGAATTTGGCATATACTTGAAGTTAGCAAATCAAGGACTAATTGAAACCATTGGTGTCTGGAAGAATGTCGACATGACTATCAAATGTGTCACTACAATAGTCAACTTTGAGATAATTAATCCTATGAAAGGATCAAGTTCCTTTGCAGCTTTAGTAGGTCAATCATGGGGTCAAAAGATGAAGGCATCAATTTCACTAGACAAAGAAAGGAAATGGGAAAAAAGTGATCGTTCAAATTCATCCATCACAAGGAGAACCATGGACAGAACCTATAGATGAAGAAGTCAATGTTTGACAACTATACCAAATACAAAACAATGAGGATGATGCTGAACCAAACATATATGGAGAACTTCACTTAGGAAATCCAGATTCTATCGGGTATAATTCAGACGCAGAATTATATGATTGGTAAATGGAAAATGATGAACTACAAGCAAGGGAATGTTGGACCATCCAAGCCATTTCGAAAAAGAAAACACGTCAATGTTTCTCTATGTCTATAATTCCTAAAATATTTGAATGAAAAGTTAGGGAGTATCCATCCCTAGCACCAATGAAAAAATAAACATCAAGCCGACCATCACTTCGGTATAAAGAACGAGAATCACTAGTCCTTCACATAGAACAAGTGTCTAAAAATATTGGTGAACAGGGCCAACTTCAGAGTCTAGTCGAAACATTCACGAGACAAGCTGCTCGATGGTGAGATACCCACTAGACAAGACTACAAATATGGTCAACAAATTCAACATACTTTGTCGAAAGATTTCGAGGAAAGAAGCTAACAAATCAGTCACAAATACCAGTCTTTACACAAGGCCAAGATCCTGAAAAACACATCATTACATGTGAAAAAGAATGAAAAAGACTGGGATATAAAGACAAACGAATATGGTCGTACCTATTCTCGTCAACATTAGATGATTTACCAAACAAATGGAAGAAACATAAGGTGAAACGTTCTTATGGGATGAACTAAAAGAAAATTTCATCAACGAATTCAAATTTATACCTGAAGATGATCAACTAGTCAAATGTACGAATCAAATAGAAACAATTATAAAATCGACTATTAGTAGTATTTCGACAAAAATCACAACTGATCGAACGCCTCATGTCATAACATTCGGTTAACTAAAATAACATGGTCGACAAGATTTCTACTAGAAACAGAACATACAAGTAGAAAAAGTCTTCAATGGAATCCGACCATCCTGAAACGACAAGACCAATCAAAACAATATTTAAAGTTGAAACAACAAAAAAAGAAGACCCCAAAAGGTTAACATCAAAATATTTTCCATCGACATTCTGCCAATTTAAATAAGGGAGTTGAAAAATCAACGAAACTAAGGCACTAGAGTGGATGAATGCAAAAATAAAAACAAAAGAAGTCGGCATATCCAAGGATGAAAGACCAAAAATTGCAAAGATTGGTGACTACTGGAATGAGGAAAAAACAACAAAAATCGTCAACTTACAAAAAGAATTTCAAGATGTTTTTACTCGGGATTATAAGGATCTAAAAATACTTGGGAGAAATGAAGATCGACTTAAAAACCGAATCAAAACCTATGAAGAAAAGACCGTACAAACTATCTCATAAATACAAATAAATTGTAAAAAAGGAAATTGATAGTAGGCTAGCAGCAGGAATCATCTACCCTATTGATCAGTGGGAATGGGAAATCCCAATGGTTGTTCAACCAAATAAACACGACCCGACACGACTAAGAATTTGTGTGGACTTTCGATAATTGAACAAAGTAACACTTACAGACCCATTTTCGACTCCCTTTGCAGACGATAATTTTAACGAAGTTGCAAGATATGAATGTTACTCATTTACAGATGGTTTCTTAGGATGCAATCAAGTACCCATCACCAAGGAAGAGAAAAAGAAAAAAATGTTTAGATGTGAATACGGTTCATTTTCCTACCAATTTATGCCATTTGGTCTGAAGAATGCACAAGTTGTTTTTACATGAACAGTTGTTAAAGCATTTCAAGAATATATATATACAAAACAATGGTTGTGTATTTTGACAATTGTACAATATATTCTATGTTGAAAGGTCATTGTAAATGGCTAGAACTTATGCTCGAACGATGTCGAGAGATACAACTATCCCTTAATATTAAAAAGTGTATCTTTGCAACACCAAAAGGAATTTTACTAGGACACATTGTATGTAAAGAAGGTATTAAGGTTGACTTCGCTAAAATTAAAATAATTCGCAACTGAAAACCACTAGTTAATCTGAAACAATTAAGAATATTACTAGGGCATACATGGTATTACAGAAAATTTATTCAACAATATTCAGACATGACATATCCGTTAGAAGAATTATTAAAAGAAAATCAAGAATATGAATAGACCGACAAATGTGATATATCCTTCGACATTTTAAATAAAAAACTAGTCGAAGCACCTATTTTACGATTTTTGAATTGGTCGATAAAACTTCATGTCCATATTGACACATCCGGCATAGCAACCAGTGCGATATTAACATAACCAGGAGATGACGCAATGGATTATCCAATTGTATATAGTTGCAGAAAACTAAATAAAGTCGAACAAAATTACTCGACAACGGAAAGGGAAGCACTAGGAATGGTATTCATGCTTCAGAAGTATCGACATCACTTTCTAGCTAATCCATTTGTGTTTTACACTGACCACCAAGCATTAAAATATTTAGTTAATAAACCTTTACATCATGGTAGAATATGTCATTGGTTACTATTATTTCAGAAATTCAAGTTCAAAGTCATAGTTGGATCGGGGAAAGCAAAAGTCAAACTTGACCACTTGTCGAGAATCGACATAGGGGAAGAACCGACTGGAATAGAAGATGACCTACCATATGTACATCTGTTCAAAATTGAATTTTTACCTTTTGAATTAGCAGAAATTGCCCAATTCCTAGAAAATGGACAAGCACTAGAAGGGGTGAGCGATAAAAAGAAGAAAATCCTAGCAATGAAAGCTGCACCTTATAGTATAATAAACGAGTTCCTCTACAAACTAGGCTTAGATGACGTACTTCATCGATGCGTTCTTGATCACGAAATAGAAATTATAATGCATGAAGCACATTATGGTCTAGTTGGAGGGCATTTTCAGTCATACACAACTGCTAAGAAAATCCAACAGTTAGGATTATGGTGGTTGACATTATACCGAGATTGTTGAAGATTTGTAAGCAAATGTGACTATTGCTAATGACTAGGTTGACCTCTACCAAGTAGTGAAATGCATTTGATATTAGTAAACCCAAGTTTAACATTTGAAATTTGGGTGATTGACTTCATAGGACCATTCTCAATACCGGTTAGAAGTACATAAGCATGGTATATTATTACAGCAGTCGAATATGTCACTAAGTGGGCAGTAGCAGAACCTGTCGAAACCTGCTCAAGTGAGGTAGCCACGAAATTTATATATGAAAATATTATTACTAGATTCGGTTTTCCACTGACCTTGATCAGTGATCATAGGTCATATTTTATAAACAAAACAATTGCATCTTTAACATAACATTTTAAAATTGAACATAGAAAGAGCACAACATATCATCCTCGATCCAATGGTGCAATCGAAGTTTTTAACAAAACTCTGACTAGAGGCCTAACAAAAATATGTAATACCGAAAAATATGTTTGGCACGAAAAATATTCTTGTTGTATTATGGGCATACCGAACAACGTACAAACGATTGACAGATTAGACACCATTTCAACTTGCTTATGGACAGGAAGCAACCGTTCCTTTGCACTTTCGACAACAAACACCTATAATTGTCGACATATTACACATTGGTGTCGAAAATGCTAGAAAAGAACAAGTAATAGAATTATCTAATCTATAAGAACATCGCCTGGTCGCAATACAACACCATGAGATCCAAAAACAACAACAAAAATCTTGGCATGATCAAAATATTAAAAATAAACACTTGTCGATTCGAGACCTTGCGTTGTTATATAATAGTTAAGTTAAAGGAAAACCTAAGAAACTACATACAAAATGGATGGGACCATACATTGTCAAAGAAATCAATGTTAACGGATCGGTTTTATTGAAAACGTTACAGGGAAGTGTATTTCAGAAACTTGTTAATGGTGCCCGACTAAAATGCTACAAAAATTTAAAAAAAATGGTTGTATAACTGATAAAAAAAATTGAAAATAAAAATAAAATAAATCAAATACTATAAAAACCTAATATCAAACACAAAGAAAACACTACAGAAAATAAATATGACAGGAACTTGGATGAATTCTCAGGAAGGAAGTAGCATATTACCGTTTGAAATATATAACCATCGACATCATCAACACGACAAATACCGACCATTCCACTGGCATTACCACGACCTCGAAACAAACACATCGACATAAAGAAGGACCAATGGTCTAATCAAGTAATAATGATCATCGACATAGGGAGCGCCAAAGCCAACATGCATTAAAATAACCCTCGATAGATCATCCTTCACTGTCAAATCCACCATTAAAACAACAATTAATACCTCCATCTACCACGCTTCAGCCCGCTCCAACTATTTCTACTATAAATACCACACCAGATGAGGACCAAACATCATTTCGTGAAGAAATAGAGAATCAAAGCAATAAAAAACTTGAGACCAAGCTACCTATTTGTGAACCAGAGAATTCAACCGACATAATGACACCTAAAAGGACAACTACAAGATCCACAATGAACAAAATGAAAGAGCTAGAAAAAGCTACAACTCCTTTGGTAGAATGACTGCATAACGTTCGCAATGCGAAAGTTATAGAAACATCATGGGCAAGATTATGGAAGGAAATCAAGAATTGGGCATAACAAAATGGGAAAATGACAGAGGAAGCTCAAAAGCTAGGTGCAAGCACACTCCTTATCTATATGAATTCACCTCTAATTGACAGTTTTGTGGGAACAAAGGACATAATAACACAGTTCATTGTTAGTATATATCACAATGGCAAGTTCTATTTCGAAAGACCTGTCGAAATCTTTGGTGACATTATCTACAAGATTACTGGGTTGTCGAACAGAGGAGAACTAGTACCTGTGAGGTCAAACCTAGGCATAGTGGAAAAACTAATAGGAACACCAGCAGGAAAGAATTCGTGGGGCTTAATAATTAGCCAAATTCAATATACCGCACCAAAGATAGTTGAGAAGATTATTTCTACAAGTTTGACAAGCACATGACGAGGTTCCGATTTAAAACTAGACATGTTAGAAGTAGTAGTGAACATAACAGAGAAAGGGAAACTCTACCGGTGGGTAGAACACCTAGTAGGAATAATTAAGCACACTTGTGCAAAATTCCAGGAGGAATGCACCCCAATCAAATTTCCTTCATTAATCATTTGGATTGCAATCAAATTTCCTTAATTAATCATTTGGATTGTAATGTACCATCTTCGACAAGTTGGAGATGAGGACTTCAATGAACCAAATAGAATGGGCATGTGGAACTTCAAATATTTTTCAATAGCTAGTTGTCGACAGGGATCAAATAAAGCCAAGATTTGGTTGGATACTTGGTTGTAGGCTTTAAAAATTAAAATGGCCAGATGGAGGGTACCATAGAATATCCGACGATGTCTCCCACTGACTTCACTCGTTCAGTTAGAATTAGACTACACATCGGTATCGTATCTATAAGGGGCTGGAGGAAATGTTGGACCCCTCGAATGTGATAGGTGGGAAAAGGCACCTTCTCCACATGCATCCATGCATAACTAGTGCTAGCTAACTGATTGTGAACTAATTGAAAGTAACTTGAAGCTAACTAAGACTAACTAAGACTAACTAGCACTAACTCCAACTCACTGAAGTAGGTTGGTGAGGGGACTCCCAGTGGCTCCTAAAATTTAGGGATTGGTCTAGGAGGTGCCCAAACTGATGCATGCACATGCAGTAAGTGGTGGTTAACCTCTAGCAGTGTTCCCCACATTCTAGTGACTCGTACATGTGGCCCCATTAGGCCAAGTAGACCCAATTAATTAATTAGGAATCCTAACTTAGGATAAAGTAATCTAATAGATAATTGACCAAGGGAGGATTAATAATCCTAACACCCCCCCTGAATCCTAACTTGGACAACTGTGGGCCCTGACAACAAGGCCATAAGTCACCCATGTACAATCTAAAAGATAAAATGTTGCATAATACAGCCGAGGTAATAGGGGAAAACCTCATGGGAAAACCCCTCTCAAAATAAGCAAAAAATAGAAAGCATTCAAGCTACCTTTAGAAGAAAGAATCTTCCTCCTTAGAAAAATAACTTGAACAAAACACTACTGCAAAATTGCAGCTCTATGTGGTAGCATGGTCCATTTGTGCAGCAACATCATGAAGTTATCCATGTGAACCTATCAATGTACTTCTGAAGTAATGACTCTGTATGTTTCTTCTAGATGGTGGATGTAGAGAATGATCAAGTTTCTGCTTCTATGGACCAAGTAGCTGATCATTCTCCATCATCAAGTAGCGCCAACCTGGAACCTTGCTACACCACTTTGTAGGGAGCGAATATGTGATAGATAGTGGAGCATGTTCATTCTAATACTGGGACCTAGTTCTTCTTTTGTCTTCTAGATTTCCAGCACCTCTCCCAGCTGCATCAAGGAGATTTTGTGCCCATTTGGTCTTAGGCTTTTGATTTGGAATGGATAATGGATATGGACACTACAACAAAAACCTGTGATTAGCGTCTCTTTTAGCTTCCTTTTTAGCGTCCACTATCACTTTTAGTGTATTTTTCATCATTTTGTGGACAAAGTGGATGATTTTCCATGGGATGGAGCTTTTAATGGCGTTATTTGCATCCCTTTTTAAACGTTGGCACTATTTTGGACGATAGATAGCATCCCAATTAGTGTCCTTATTAGCGTCCCAATTAGTGTCCCAATTAGCGTCCCAATCAGCATCCTAATTAGCATCCCAATTAGAGTCCCAATTATCGTCCTTATTAGCGTCCCAATCAACATCCTAATTAACATCCCAATTAGCGTCCCTTTTTTAAATTTGGCGCAATTTTGGATGTTAATTAGCATCCCAATTAGCATCCCCATTAGAATCTCAATTAGCGTTCCAATTAGCATCCCAATTAGCATCCCTTTTTAAAAGTTGGTGCTATTTTGGATGCTAATTAGCATCCCAATTAACGCCCCAATTAGCATCCCAATTAGAATCCCAAATAGTGTCCCAATTAGCATCCCAATTAGCATCCCAATTATCGTCCCTTTTTAAAAGTTGGCACTATTTTGGACAATAATTAGCATCCCAATTAATGTCCCAATTAGCGTCCACAAAATCATCCCATATAACTCCAAGAATAGTCTCCAAAAAATGTCATGAATAGCATAGCACCATATATTGATCCAGGGTTAGCGACATGAATTGCGCCATGAACTTCAGCAGGAAAAACATTCAACATTAATTAGCATCCCAATTAATGTCCCAATTAGCGTCCACAAAATCATCCCATATAACTCCAAGAATAGTCTCCAAAAAATGTCATGAATAGCATAGCACCATATATTGATCCAGGGTTAGCGACAGGAATTGTGCCATGAACTTCAGCAGGAAAAACATTCAACATAGCGCCAAGTATAGAGTCAAGAATTGTGCCTAGAAAACATCCAACATAGCACCAGGTATAGATCTAGGTATAGTGCCTGGAATAATGCCAGAAATTTTGAAAGGAACTATGCTAGGAATTCCACTACGTTTAGAGCTAGGGACTGTGTTCAGAAAATGTCTGACATAACATCAGATATATCAATGTCAATGTCATTGATCATGATTCATGTGATAGTATTTTTGTATGATTTTATATTTTATTTATGTAGAAGGATTTCATGTCCACAAACAATGTAAAATTAGTGCATATCTCCCTATGATCACTGAGTGCATAGCCCCACACACCTCCAATCGAAGCAAGAATGAAGTGTGTTTCTGGATTAAATCATCGACATAAACAATCATTGGGATCCACAACCTTTGCACCAAGAAACATACTCTATAATTCTCCTAACTTGCTTGCACACACTAAATATCGCAATTTAACATGCAAAGACACCACACCAACAAAGCATTATCCCCGGTAGTGGCCTATGGCCCGATGGATGGATTATGAGCCCCAAATAAATGTTATGGTCTAAGACCATTTATTTTCACATCAAACCATGGGACATGAATTGAGAACCATCCTTGGTAGTTTAAACCTAAAAATCTTAACAATATTACACTTAAAAGCCAAAATTCCTTATGGAGGGCATGTATGTTAGTTTGGGGACCCATAAATGGACCATGAGCTCCTTATGAAAATATGTATTGTGAGATTTTATATGTGTACATATACCAAGGAATGGGCCTTTAAAACCATCCTTAGTTTTCTAATCCTCAAAATGATGACCATGTATCACATGTATGTTAAATATTCCTTACAGAAGCTCTCTGTGATGGCCTAAAAGACCGTGCATGGACCATGAGACCTATATGGAATTGGTAAATAATTGGACCCTCCTTAGTTTAAATCTTGGTTCATAACAACCATCCTTAGTGTTACAAATCTTGATATGGCCACCTTATGTGATAACTAAGGCCCTACATATTGCCCATGAGCCATAGAGGAAAATATTGGTGTAGGGCTTTGTATTTTTGCACTGGACTATTGAATGGGAAATTAGAATGACACTTAGCATCCCAAAGCTTTAAATGAGCACCATATCCTTCTCACATACAAAACTATGGTGGCTTGAGGCCCCACAGATCGCCCATGAGCCTCAAAAACAAATGTTATGGAAAAATAACCTATATCTTGGCACCAAACCATGTATTAGGCACTAAAACAAGCCTCTAATGTGGAAAACCTCAAAATCACCACCATACTGCACTCGAGGGATGATATTCACTACTAATTTCCTATGTGGTTGTTGTGGCCCCATGCACATCCCATGAGCTCCATAGAAAAATGTTATGGCTCAAGTGTGGCTCAAGACGTTGACTTTCAAACATAAAACATTTTATGATTATAAATACCATCTATGGTTTGCTAAAGCAAGCAAGAAACACCATATCTCACTCATATTCCAAATATTCCCTTTGTAGAACTTGTGTGGTGGTCCAAGGTCCCATGTATGGACCATGAGATCCAAAGACAATCTTCATGGGTTAATAACTTGTATTTTTGTATCAACCCTAACTTGGACACCAAGAAGAATCCCCATTACAGGATCATATATCGTTGACATGATGAAGATTCAATTTGTAAGGTCTGTGTGGTGTTGGAACATTGAAGGAATGGTTAAAATTTTATGAAAGTGTTAGAACTAATTAAGATGACATTTAAGGTGTAATCCCAAAATACTAATACTAATAATAAAATGTCATTTGATAAATACTTATGTGAATACAATGGACCGTTACAATGCCCTTGACCATCGCATAACATGCATCTACATAGAAAATATCTATTCTACATGTCAGATATGGTCATCATTTTGAAAACTATGGTTCATAGAGTTGATAAAAATTTCTTATATCCCCTAAATTGCAAGATTTAGATGTATTAGATTATTATTTTAAGTCTCGGATTCATAGAAATGGCATTTGTATATGCTATATATATTATGAAACTATTCCCATTGGAAAATCATCAAAGGGTTTCTTGATGCATAGGTTGTAGGTTCGAGACTGCTGGATTGTGATCAATTCCAGGAAAAATTAGACAAAATGACCCTATAATTAACAGTAGGTCATACTGTCAATTATATGTTTCTGAATTGGTTGTATCTCTTTAGCTAGTAGTCAATTCTCTCTCGAGTCTCTTCTAGAACTTAATTATTTTAGAGTTGCTTCTTTTAGAGAAGAAGAAACTCTAAAGCATGCCCCACCAAACTAGATACATCACACTATGGAACAACTCATACATGCATACAACATCCACCACAGTTTGTAAAGTCATTGTGTTCTATAGGTGCTTTCTATAGCCCACATGGTCAAGATGTGATAAAACCAACATAGATCCATCTTAACTCGTGATGTACCAAGTACCATAAGGGATAATAACAAATTGTAATAATTAAATGTTATTTTAAATCATTTTCATAAAAAATAATGCAAATTGAGTCAAAATAAGTAATGAACTCCCTAAGAAAAAAGACCTTCCATCTATTTGGGTGCCCATAAAACTCTATATATTTAAAGTAAATGAAAAACAAAATATCTTAACAATTGCACTTGAAGGTGCAATAAGTACACTCTTGTAACATGAAGACGCTGAAATGATTTATTTCATTGGGGATTGGAATAATGTGAAATATAGACATTCAAAATTCACGTATTGTGTTTCATACACTGACGAGCAAGATTTTTCCATTTGGGGAGAAGGTAGGAATAATATAATGATGAGATGGATAATTTTTTTTAAAGCAAGTACCCACAAGGGATTTGAACTCGTGACCATCTTCTCATCTCAATTACTTATCACCAATTGATCTAACCCTTGTGGGTGATGAGATGACCAATTAATGTTATTGTAGCATGATAGTTTGGGTGAGATCATTATTCATGGGCATATTTTCCTTCATCAACAAAATCATAGGTTAACATTGACACCTATATGTATAATGGTTGGCTCACAAATGGAAGGGGACACATATATCAAAATTTTGTTTCAATATGAGGGGAGATTTGTAGATTAATTTAATTTGTGATGGGGAAGATGACTATCCCATAGTCCCACTAACATTCTTTCATATCAATTGTGAATATTAACCCTAATCATTCCATTATTTTGATTTCTATCATCATCAGTCTCAACTAAAACATGTATAAAGTGCACTAAGGGATTTGCATTTTTTTTCTTGTGAGTGGAGAAAATACGTTGGATTATAGGATAAAACAATCTTATATTGACTTACCAAACAAATTTTTAAAATTTTTCATTACATGTCCATTAATAATGGACACTATCATTAAATATCCACTAATAATCATGTTAGACAATTGTCTTTCATTCATAGATGTCATCATGGTATGGTAGATTTTGCTCTTCCTTGGGTTGTTGCCTTATCCAATATAAGAATAGTCCACTAGTGCCCTTACATAAGGGACAAATCAAATGATTTTCCTTAACTTATTCTATCTCATGACCATTATGCAATATATATCTAAAGAATGTTTCATTTGTTATTTATACTATTTCCTTGTATTTTATAGGCTTCAATAGGTTTAAATGGGCTTTTATTTTGCAAATGCTTAACAAAAATAATATGTTATAAATTACACTAAAAATAAAAATTCAATAAATTAGTCACTATCTTAGTTTCCCATTTCACACCAAGCTATTATCCAACCTAAATGCTAATATATAAACAATATAAATACATTGTATTAAAAATATTAACATAAAAACATTGTATTAAAAAAATTTAAACAATTTAAAGTTAAATAGTTAAATTTTATTTAAAAATAATTTAAAATGATAATAACTATAAATAAATAAATTTGTTTATATTAATTGAATTTAACTAAAATATTAAGAATAGAGATATTTTTCACTACTTTATTCTTAAATTAACTAAAAACTTTGATTTTTTAAAAATCTTTTTAAGTAGCCAAGTTTTCGGTCCAATAATATAACCATTGAATTTCACCATGCTTGGTTCTATTCCTTTAAAAATACAATATAAGTTATAAATGAATGAAATATTGGTAGGAAGAAAAATGCTTCATGCACTAGACATATTTTCATAACTTGGAACATAGTAGAAGGGTTTTGAGGTGCAGGTTGTTCATTTTGAAGTCATGAATCACAGGCCAAACCCAACAAAATTGAGGGCTATGGAGGAGTGGATTCTGCATCAAAAGTCATCTAGGCAATCCAAACTTGACAATCTTCCAAGCCTGATTTAGATTGGATTACAGCATGTGGCTCCCCTGTTTAAATGGGTAAGCCTATTTTCCTTTTTGGGTTGTCTTAAATAGCTGACAAACCATATTATAATTTGAATAAATCATTCTTGGTGCTTCAGATTTCAAACTACATGTTTAGAAGATCACTAACAGTGCTAAAAACCCTTGAAGATGTCTTTGACAGAGATTTGAAGGAAGTTGCAAACAACTGATGAAGGAAGGTACTGCAAATATTATAGGTTCATGGGATTATATTTACAAGAAATATAATAGTGTAAAACTTTAATTTCTTCATTCTTGCGAAGATCTTTCTATGTCTTCTTACCAACCATACCCCTTGCTCTAGCACCCAGATCCTTCAATTTTCAGATCTAGATATTAAAACCCGTATTTTTGGTACCACCCATAACCTACATGGTATGTTACATAGTATTGGGTTTTTGAGACAACATAGAGGGTTTTGAAATCACTGTAGAAGATATACATCCCCTTTATTCCAAAGGGTTTCAAATCAACCACTAAATACATCCATTAAAGGGTTTCTAAAATGTTGCCCTGAGATAGCAAAAATTTCCTATGAAGCATATACAAAAACATCTTTGGAATAGTGCACCAACTACGAAATCTATGTTGTAAAGGATTGTACACACTGGGAAGAGAAAACATTATCGTTGACCTGAGGAGATTCTGATCATTGCAATGCACTTTCTATCGCAGAATATAGAACGAAAACTAGTTTTGATGTTTGTTAAAAGGATTTTGCATTAAAAAAAACAATATCCTAATAGAATCAAAGAAAATAAGCTCTGAAATGTAACATACACAAAATATTCTATCATTATTTTGTTTCCAATTTGAATTTGTGCCAATTGTTGGATATCATGGAACTTGATACTAGTTCATCACCTTTTTTTGGTATTTCCATCGTATCAGTCGAAGACTTTAAACTTTACAGGGAAAAAACCTAGGTCGGTTGTGTCTTTTTTTGAAACGTTTTTAAAGAAAACTAGAAAAAAAACTTCACTGCTATTTATTGTTCTACCCATTTGTTAAGTTTCAGATCCTATTATTTTTTTTCCTTTCCTCTAGCTCTATGTAGTTTTGTCAATTAACTTTTCTATAATTCTAGTTTTTTAAAGAAAACTAGAAAAAAACTTCACTGCTATTTATTGTTATACCGATATGTTAAGTTTCAGATCGTGTTATTTTTTTTCCTTTCCTTTAGTTCTATGTAGTTTTGTCAATTACCTTTTCTAGTTTCATTGGGAAAAGGATTGTACACACTGGGAAAAGAAAACATTATCGTTGACCTGAGGAGATTCTGATCATTGCAATGCACTTTCTATCGCAGAATATAGAACGAAAACTAGTTTTGATGTTTGTTAAAAGGATTTTGCATTAAAAAAAACAATATCCTGATAGAATCAGAGAAAAGAAGCTCTGAAATGTAACATACACAAAATCTTCTATCATTATTTTGTTTCCAATTTGAATTTGTGCCAATTGTTGGATATCATGGAACTTGATACTAGTTCATCACCTTTTTTTGGTATTTCCATCGCATCAGTCTAAGGCTTTAAACTTTACAGGGAAAAAACCTAGGTCGCCTGTGTCTTTTTTTAAACGTTTTTAAAGAAAACTAGAAAAAAACTTCACTGCTATTTATTGTTCTACGCATATGTTAAGTTTCAGATCCTATTCTTTTTTTCCCTTTCCTTTAGTTCTATGTAGTTTTGTCAATTACCTTTTCTATAATTCTAGTTTCATTGGGCGAGTTCTGATCGAGGTATACAAAAAATGCCTCTTGCACAGTGCATCTAAAAACATCATATGAATAGTAGAATAGAGATCATATCAAATGATGTGCCTTTCTTTTACTGGCTGCAGATTAAATAGTGTTTTCTTTAATCTCTTAACTCTGATCAATTCGAGGTCCAACTTTCACTTCTTTGCTGGTGTTTTTACAAGTTTTGTAAAATTTAGATGAAATTTTACTAGAAATGGAACAAGTTTCTGCCCAAAAGAGATAACAAAATGCTTAAGCATCCAAACCCTTGCTCATGCTTGCGAACAGACAACTGCTTAGCTAATTTCCCTTGGTTAAACTTCTCTGAGCTAAACTGCCCGTGATCTTTCTTAAGGCCTCTGCTATTTTTCTTTGTTGGGGTCGAACAAGATTAATTCACCCTCATGCCCTTTGAATTGTATTCATATTGCTCAGCCTCACCCCTTTGTGAAACATAAGCCTTGATAGGAGGTGTGCTGATTGAATTGACTTTCCTTGAAGCTAAATTTGAAACATCTTGCTTCTTTGGAGAAGGAAACACTGGTGCAGTCACGCTCTGTAGATTTTAGTCTTGCATTTTTGGATCAGCCAATGATTTAGTAGACATTTTATCATGTTCACTCATCTCATCCTTATCTCCAATCTGCCATTTATCCATATGCTTAGAGGACATTGAATCTTCAAACCATGGATCCATCTGCTTCTCTTCTACTCATTTAGCAAGAGCTAAAGAAAACCTTATAAAGGATTGATATGAATCTGAAGACACTGCAAGTTTCTTACTACCTCTTGTTTCTGTTGCATATTTTTGGATCAATGTGTCTACTTAATTCTTATTACCACGGGAGCTCAGAATTTTCTGCCATTTCTTTAATTGTGCAGAAATCATAACCGAGAGCTTTGGATTGAATACTCTACACTACACAATCATACTGGAGAATAAGGGTTATTCCTTTCATAGCTTAGTGTGGAAATGAGATTGGCTTATTCATCTGATAAGCTTAGCAACGGTGCCATCAAACCTGTCGATAACCTGTACTGGGGATGGGAGGGGTTACGCTCAGTTCTTTCTTTCACTGTTATGGGAGTATGAAAACAACTGGTATGTATACTGGGTTAATAGCTTTTTCGAGAAGTATAACTTCACCACATAACTAACATGTACCTCATCAATTTTTAAGGTTTGAAAATTAACTCTTTTGGAGAGGATTTTCTAGAGAGACAACGCTATCCTTTTTCTTTTTTTGTTACGAGTTCTTTTAAAAATGTCTAAATTGTTAATTTAATTTCCTGGATCAAAGGATAGTTAAACCCTTGTAATGGACGTTGTGTACGGATTTGATATCGATGGTAATGATTGTGAGTAATGTAAGGTATATATTATGCATTGTCTTTAAAGGATGGATGTATATTGATACAATGTTCATGGATTATGGTAATTGCTTAATTCGTTCTATTATTAATCTTTGTTATGCATCCCATAGAATGAACAAGGTACTGTAAATATCTTGTGCAATTTAGTATGTAGGCTAACTTTTTTTTTCTTTATTTGTCTCATCCCCAATTAAATATATGAAGCATATTTATAAAAAATATGTCTGGACACACAATAAATCCAAACCAAGCAAAGACTTACAAGCTCAAGCTCTTTATGCTTCTTTAATGCATGCTAAATTTTGTCGTTGTTGTAGGCACAGAGAGTTTCATGGATCACAACATGCATTTGTTGAACATAATTGAACAAGTAAACCATATGAAAGTATATATACATATCTTCAATGCACCTGGATCGTCTAGAGACTGGATTTTTTGCTTTATAACATTGGAAAGTTAATATAATTCTTATATATATATCTTCACCACTCATTGTGTTTTTTCATGTGGGATATAAACTCATCGAGTGCACCTATTTGAGCAGTAGGTATGAGAGTTGTACTAGAAATATTGTATTGGTTCTCCTGTAACAGGACATTGTCTGCTTTGATGTATTTCTTTTCAGAGCTAGAAAGATTTATATTGCAGATTCTATACTAATGTTTTTGTTCTTGGGTTTTGCTTAGATTCAAAGTTTTGTGGCTTTTGTAGCATTATTCAATGGCAGTTCTGACAAATAAATATATTAGAGTTAATCTGAGCAACAAACCCAAAAAATTTCCTCTTAACTTTCCTTTTTGGGTCTGCTTGAATTGAATACAAACTTTCCTCTTAACTGTAAAAGCAAGCATCAAGCTTTCCTTTATCATTTCTCAAAAAAGAAATGCTAGAACATAGGCAATTGATATATGCATCTAAACATCCAAGGGGTCTAGCATCAACTATATTGTTAAAACAAAAACATACAAAAAGAGAAAGAAGAATGAAGAGGTCTGGCGAGTTTTCCCTTAAGACATATAACTGGCATATCACATCATGGAATTTTTTAGTTGGAAAAGCAAACATCAAATCAAAGAAAAACCAAACATGCTTGTTTTCACAGGTTATTTTTCTGTACCAACTCTAATTGAACAATTGGGAAGGGGTTTTCATGTCTGATCTTCCAGCCTTGTGTTGTACTGAGAGGTAAGCCTTTTCTTTTACATGCCTACTCACCTCACCCTCTAACCTATAATCAAGGGTGAGATTCCTCATGGCTCACAAAGAGCTTCAACCAACGATTGGCTCACAAAGAGGAAACATGTCACAAGTGGGATTTGAACTCAGGTGGGAAGGATCATTTTTCCTCCCAACCACCTGCGATAGAGGCTCAATTGAGAAATTGAGGCTTTCTTATGAATGTACTACTTTATTTGTTTCCCTTGTTACTCTTTGAAGTCATTATTATTAGTCATTTGAAAAATATTTTCTTCTTTAATCTATGGCAAAAATCTTGACAAACTTACTGCATTTCTGTCAGTTCAAAGCAGTTATATGGTTGGTAGTTGTTAATGAAGTATTTTATATAACATTACTGGAATTCAATATTGTGGCTTTGGGACAAAGATGTATGCCACATTTTTCCTCTGTCAGACTGTGGAGTAAGTTTTATTTCGTTGCCAAATTAATCACCACGAGATGCTCTCATTCGTGATGTCTACAACTTTTTAGATTATCATGTAAGTATTATTTCACAGAACACTTGAGCTGGCTCTCAATCAACTTGGGTTCATCCAGCAATTAAGAGAATCTAATGAAAAATGAAATGAAATGAATAATTGTGAGATTTTCTTAATTCACTTGAGCGCACATTTTCCATGTATCTTTTTGTTTAATATCCATGTGAGCCACTTCATTTGAATTTAACGTGTTCTTTTTGCTGTGATAAGTTTTTTTTGGAAAAAAATAGATTTTAGGATAAAAAATCTTGTATTAGTACTACTAATTTAATTGGTTAATGAAACATATGTAATACAAATCTTTATGGTACTATAATGATTAATGTTCTCCCTTCTATAATAACTACGGCTTATATCATTACATATAGAGATGTATGTAATATTGATAAGCATTGATTACTTGTCACTGATGTTCCTATACATGATGTAATGGTAAAGTAAGTGCATTGCTATATAAATTACTTTTTACAGCCAAGGAGAGGGGCTCCCTTCCCATGTAAGCATTCCATATTGAATTATTTTTAGGATTTAGAGATGACTTTACCATTATTCTTAATGGTTTGTTGTTTGTATTTCTCCTAGCACAACCTTTTGATCTAGAAGACACATTTTATTGCTTTCCATTTCTTGTTGATTTAGATGAGACCAAAACCTCAAATTTCTCTAAATTCCTTAATGATAGGTTCGTGAGAGGATGATTTAGGTTGATTATGGTATTCCTGTAGCATTGCTTCATGAACCATTCTTTCAATTTTGTTTTTAGTTTATTCTCCTTTATTATGTTGTTAGGATGATAATCTATTTATTCATTTATTTTATGTCCTAATTTTGTGATCAATCCCATTTCAGATACAAAACAAACAACTTTGGAAGTGAGTGTATGGATGGAAGTATGCAAACATAATCTATGTTTTTGCAATGGTTAGAAGGTCCACTAACATTCTAGAATACAAACTAATATTCAAAAGGAGGGTATATTTTGGCGTCGTTGTTTTCTCCTTGAGGCTATTTAGTGCAGTGAAAGTTGGACTTTAAATTCAAACACTTGTGAAAGAGAAGAGATGTAGAAATACATATTAATTGAGTTAATTGATCCAATTTGCTAGCATCTTTTCATTGTGGTTTAATTACTTACTCTGCATGACCATCCCTAACTACCAATACTAATTGTTATTCATTAATTTGATTGGTCACTAACACTCGTGATATTTATTACACATTAATGCATAATATATCAGGGATCCTAATATATTATTGAGCGTCAGTTATTATAGCACCTCGTCTTAACATGGAATACAATTTTTTTAACACCCCTCAATATAAAAACCATAGAAACTTACTTAGTAACTAAGAATAATTACAAAAGTTGAAGGGAATTCTTGTTCAGTCTTCAATAATGCAACATTTTTCTGGTTCTTAATATCTAAGCACTACATTATGTTGTATGATGTAGGTTGTGTTGGTAAAGAAATGTATGCATGTCATATCAACCAAGTTTTGCATTGGGACATCAAAGGTAATTTCTTGATTTTATAAATTTGTTTTCTTCTCTTTATTTCATTATGAGATATGATTATTGAAACAAGTGTTTGAACATGGCATTTTATGCTTTAAATATGATATTATCTACCGATTGATAATAATGGGATTCTAAAGATTATGGATTTTTTCATGACGAGATCTTTCTGTAGTGACCAAAATGGAAACCTGGCCAATAGAGTAATCACATTGTGATATAGGTAAGTGAAATATGACCTATTTTATGATCATAGTCAATGTTGTCTATATTATGAATGCTTTCTTAATTTAAAATGCAAAATCTAGATGGAACTTCTTTAGGGTGTTGATTTTGTGTTCTAATGTTATGTGTATCCCCTTGGAGCTTCCATTTTCGGATTCTTTGTTTCTTTATGTTAGTGACCAAAACATGAGAGATGGGAAACTAGGCATTAAAAAGGATGCAACACGCGGTGATAATGATGAAGCCAAATAAGGCACTACACAAGAAGAAAAATATGGTGCAACAATAGAAGAAATATTTGGCATCATTTTGGTAGCAAAACACGATGCAAAAAAGGAAGCAAATATTTGTGCAAATTTGGAAGAGAAAATTGACACATATTTGGAAGTAAAACATGGTGCAAAATGGGATGCTAAAGTGGTAGAAAAAATGGATGCAATATTGGATGCTAATTTGGATGCTAGCATGGTTCTATTAAGGATGCAAATATGGCGCTTATGGGGATGTCATTTAAGAATCAAAAGCGGACACTCACGAGGAAGCAAAATAGGACGTTAATTAGGAAGAAAACCTTGATGTTGTTTAGGAAGCAAAGTTGGACGTTGTTATGGAAGAAAACCTCGACGTTGTTTAGGAAACAAGGGTGGACGCTATTCTGGAAGCAAAAAAAGAGACGTTATTTTGGACATCATAAAGGATGCTATTTAGGAAGCAAAAAAAAAACTTTTTGAGACGCTTTTAGTTTTTTCCATGATGCATCCCATTTAGCGTCTAGTGTTACCACTCAATGTAAAAAAATTTACACTAAAAAGGGACACTAGTTGGGACGCTAATTCCAGGATTTGTTTTAGTGGGATATATAGAATATCTTGAGATTTAGTCTCAATAGCAGGATCATGTTGTATTTGATCTTCTTCATCTAAATTTGAAACCTGTATAAAGTCATCATCATCAAAAATAGGTGGAGGAGTGTTTATACCTTTCTGTGCTGCTGATGGTGGTGTATCAAACACCTGATCTTCTTCGAACTGGACACTCCTTTCAATGAAGCATCTCATGTTTGCAACCTCCATTAGTTTGTAAGCTTTTGCATCTTCTGCATATCCCAGTAGAATGCATTCACTACTTTGGCCTTGGACGGCCTTCCTCTTGTCAAGTGGTATTCTGGCCCAAGATTTGGAACCAAAAACTCTTAGATAAGAGAGATTGGGATTATATCCATGCAGTGCTTTGAATGGAGTGGCCCCAACCATTGATTTAGGAGGCACTCTATTCTGTAAATACAAAGCATAGTTTATTGCTTCATCCCAAAGAGAAGGAGAGAGATGTTTAGAATGGAGAAGGCATGTTGTCATCTTTTTTAGTGATCTGTTCTTCCTCTCGGCCACACCATTCTGTTGTGGTGTGTATGGAACTGAGTGCTCCATTCGAATCCCCTGTGATTCACATAAATTCTGGAAGTCTTCTTTGATATACTCCCCTCCTTTTTCAGATCTTATAGAATTGATTTTCTTGTTGAAATTGTTCTCAACCATAGCTTTAAAAACTTTAAAAGTCTCAAAAAATTCTGATTTTTGTTTCATGAAGTAGACCCAACAGTACCTAGAACAATCATCAATAAAGGTGAGGAAATACCTACAACCATTAATGGATTTTGTGGGCATAGGTCCAACTACATCACTATGTATCAAATCAAGTATAGAGGAAGCCCTATGTGCCTTCCCAACATCATACTTCTTTTCTGGATGCTTACCTACCAAGAAACCATCACATACGCCATTGGAAGCTTGTATGGAAGGCAATCCTTCAACTGTTTTATCATTGTGGAGTTGTTGGAGATATTTGAAATTGAGATGGGAAAATATCTCATGCCAAATCTTGTTGGTTTCATTAGCATGAGACAATAAAGTTGTAGGAGTAGACACAGGTAAAGAATGTGAGAACTCATAAGCTTTAGTAGAGTGATTTTCAATACCTTTCTCTATGAGATGTCCAGTGGCTTTTTCTGTGATCTCAACTGTCTCTGAACCGAATGTAACTCTCTTAGGAGAGCCTGTATGAGTCATATGATAAACAGGCAATAGATTAGCTGCAAGGGAGGGCACATAGAGGAAATTCTTGAACTCAGCAGACTTCGCTCTGACTGGGCCCCTTCCTTCTGCTGGAATCTCAGAATCATCTTCCATGTGAATATTAGGCCCCTTTGACAGTGTAAGGACCGAGAAGGATTCTTTGGAGGCAACCATGTGGTTGGAAGCTGCATAATCAATTATTTATGTTGTATATTGAGTAAGGATAGCTTTCAAAGCATGGAACCTTTCATCATCTTTTGTATGTGGTTCTTCATTAGCCTTCTTTGCTCCTTGAGGGAGAGCAATTTTATGCTGCTTGAGGAGAGCATACATTTGATCAATTTGCTTCTTCATACAATTATATTCAAGGTGAAAACCCTTTGCACAATAGGGAAATAAATTCTTTTCAAACTTCTTCTTCTTAGAGACGGAGGCTCCTTCAGAAGTTTGCTCATTTTGTTTAGGCTTCGAATCAGTTGCTTTAGGCTCCTTCTTCTTTGATTTCCCTTTGGATTGCGCTTTGGAAGAGTTTGTCACCAAGAGAGATTGATCTTTAGAGGTCTTGATGACTCCTACTCAAATCAATTTCTCTTGCTCCTTGATCAAGGACTCAGAAAGGGAATCTAGAGAAGGTATTTTCCAATCCGGAAAAGAATCCCTTTTCAAATGGAATATTGAAACAAATACAGAATACTCTGGGTCGAGTTTGCTGAGAATGGAAAGCAAAATTTGCTCATTCTTCCTCTAAATTCCGCACTGTCTGCATTGGAGTGCAAGAGACTTGAATTTAGTGAAGAATTGCTTTATTGTTTCGAAATTGTTGGGATGTAAGGCTACCAACTCATTCTCCGGGAGGTGTCCCCAAAGCTCATATTGTTTTCCAACCAAGATCTCAAGCTTCTCCTAGGATTCTCTGGGCGTCCTCAAACATTCAAGGTGGAATAGGAGATCTCTGGAAATATGAGTGCATAGATAACCGAAGGCTTCATCCAAGCGGTTCAGAAACTTGTTCTTTTCAACTGGCTAATGGGGCTCAACCTCCCTTCCAAGTATTATCCTGTAGTAGCCAAGCTTGCGTAAGGCTAGCTGCATATCTTCCCTCCAATCAAGATAATTGAAGGGTGTAAGGATTCGTGGAGTAGAAGGAGGAGAATTCATAATTCTCCGACTAAAAGAACACAAAACTTCACACAAACTACGTATCACTTGTAGATTGTTCACTACAAAAACACTAAAACATTTGAATTGTTGGAATCATGCTTTCCATCTCGACATGAACAGTTTTTTAGAGTCTGTCACGCCCGCACCACCACTCTGAATAAATCCATAGGAAGCAAGGTGCCTTTTGTGGGACTTATGTGGAAACCTGGCTGCTTTTGATGTTCAATGGAGAGAGAAAAACATGAAGCCTTCCTGAGATGGCTCTATACCATGTTAGAATTGAAGTGCCATTTAGATCTTCAAGCAGATAGTTTTGAATTATGATTGCAGTAAATGGAGAATGAAAATACAAACTGAACAAAACAAACCACACAGGAAATGGATGAGTATTGCTCAGGAATTTAGAGTGTCATTTTCCTTAATTAAATCTGATGTTACAATAATTTACATAGGAAAAATAATTCGAATCAATTAGGGATGGATTCGAATCTCCCCACTGGATGTGATTGTATCTAACTGACCATTTAACTCATGGTGTCTCAATCAATATCGGAGTTCAACATATCAACTCCAAATGTCCAACCAACTCATACAATCAGTAATAACTAGTTAACTCGGTGCAACTGAGTGTGGTAGGTAGGAAAAAGCGCCTTCTCCACATGTAACCATGCATTAGCCATGCATAACTAGTGCTAGCTAACTGATTGTGAACTAACTGAAAGTAACTAGAAGCTAACTAAGACTAACTAGTACTAACTCCAACTAATTGAAGGAGGTTGGTGTCAGGACTCCCAATGGCTCCTAAAATGTAGGGATTGGTCTAGGAGGCGCCCAAACTTATGCATGCACATGCAGTAAGTGGCAGTTAACCTCTAGCAGTGTTCTCCACACTCTAGTGACTGGTACATGTGGCTCCATTAGGCCATGTGGACCCAATGGTACTAGCGGACCCAATTAATTAATTAGGACTCCTAAGTTAGGCTAAAATAATCTAATAGATAATTGACCAAGGGAGGATTAATAATCCTAACACCCCCCCTAAATCCTAACTTTGACAAATGTGGGCCCTGGTAACAAGGCCATAAGTCACCTATGTATAATCTAAAAGATAAAATGTTGCATAATACAACCGAGGTAATAGGGGAAAACCTCATGGGAACCCCCCCCCCTCAAAATAAGCAGAAAATAGAAAGCATTCAAGCTATATTTAGAAGAAAGAAGCTTCCTCCTTAGAAAAATAACTTGAACAAAACACTGCTGCAAAATTGCAGCTCTATGCAGCCGCATGGTCCATCTGTGCAACAACATCATGAAGCTGTGCATGTGAACCTCTCAATGTACTTTTGAACTAATGACTTTGTATGTTTCTTCTGGATGGCGAATGTAGAGAATGATCAAGTTTTTGCTTATGTGGTCCAAGTAGCTGATCATTCGCCATCATCAAGTAGCACTGACCTGGAACCTTACTGCACCATTCTGTAGGGAGAGAATCCATGAGAGATAGTTCAGCATGTTCATTCTAAAACTAGGACCTAGTTCTTCTTCTATCTTCTAGATGTCCAGCACCTTTCCCAGATGCATCAACGAGCTTTTGAGCCCATTTGGGCTTAAGCTTCTGATTTGGAATGGATATTGGATCTGGATCTAGAATCTCTTGAGATTCAGTCTCAATAGCAGGATCATGTTGTATTTGATCTTCTTCATATGTATCTGAAACCTGTAGCAAATCATCATCATCAAAAATAGGTGGAGGAGTGTTTATACCTTCCTGTACTGCTAACGGTGGTGTATAAAACACCTGATCTTCTTTGAACTGAACACTCGTTTCAATGACACATCTCCTGGTTGTAACCTCCATCAGTTTGTAAGATTTTGCATATTCTCCATATCCCAGCAGAATGCATTCGCTACTTTGGGTTTGGAAGGCCTTCCTCTTGTCAAGTGGTATTCTGGCCCAAGCTTTGGAACCAAAAACTCTCAGATGAGAGACATTGGGCTTATACCCATGTAGTGCTTCGAATGGAGTTGCCCCAACCACTAATTTATGAGGCACTCTATTATGAAAATACGAAGCATGGTTTACTGCTTCAGCCCAAAGAGAAGGAGGGAGATGTTTAGAATGGAGAAGGCATGTTGCCATCTCCTTCAGTGATTTGTTCTTCCTCTCAGCCACACCATTCTGTTGTGGTGTGTATGGAACCGAGTGCTCCATTCAAATACCCTCTGATTCACATAAATTTTGGAATTCTCCTTTGATATACTCCCCTCCTTTATCAGATATTATAGACTTGATTTTCTTGCTGAAACTGTTCTCAACCATAGCTTTAAAAACTTTAAAATTCTCAAAAACCTCTGATTTCTATTTCATCAAGTAGACCTAACAGTACCTGGAACAATCATCAATAAAGGTGAGGAAATACCCGCAACCATTAATGGAGTTTGTGTAGGTCCAGCTACATCACTATGTATCAAATCAATTTTAGAGGCAACCCTATGTGCCTTCCCAACATCATACTTCTTTTATGGATGCTTACCTACCAAGCAACCAACACATACTCCATTGGAAGCTTGGATGGAAGGCAAACCTTCAACCATTTTATCATTGTGTAGTTGTTGGATTTATATAAATTTATTAAATCAAGTTAGAAAATTTTAAAGAAAGTCCGTTGACAGACTAAGCAGTCATAGATGCGGGCATCACTGATTTGCTAGTGGTACTGTTGTTCAAAGGTTTCCATAGTTGTTTTTTCCCTTCTTTAGTACTTGCATGTCAAGTTGATATAGCCAGATGTGCCCATGTTCTTTCTTTTCCGTTGCAAACTTTTTCTTTTCATTATTATTGAATTAGGCCTAAGTTGAGTTTAATACAATTTGCGATGCCCTCTTGCAATTTTCTTTATGAAACAGAGTGAGATGGATCCTTTTTCTCCATGGGAGACTTTTTGCTTGTTTTTCATTCCTAGTTCATAATCGTTGAAATTGGCATTGTCAATTGTATTCATGCTCTTTTTGCCTAGTTATATCTCTTGTTGTTTTGTTATAGGCTCAAATTGCATTTGATGCAATCTACAACTGCTTCATGCAATTTTCTTTATGAAAAGAAACAATTGAATTCTCTTTACTTTGTATGATATTTTCCGATCCATTTCCAACTACATGTCTTTTTTTCTTTTGCTAGTTGAGTTATTATTTTGTTGCTTCATTGTGGTTACATTATGCTCAAATTGCATCTAGTGCAATTTTCAATTGCTTCTTGCAATTTTCTTTAACCAATGCAAAGACATATGTTGCGATTAGTCTTAAAACGATTCTCTATCGTATCTTATACGAGAATTTATTTTTCATTTATAGTATGTCCTATGGCAACATGTTCAAAAGAACATTTTACTTTTTTCTAAGAACATAAAATCCATGTTGTTGTTGTCCTTGCGAACTAATGGCTCAAAGTGGCCATTTATAGGGTTCTCATTATGGAACAATATGTCACATGTATTTGTTCCAATGGTGGAATTAAAGTGGAAATAGTATTGTGCTTGTGTCTTTGACCAGACTCTAATTGGTATCTTTATCCAATTCGATACCCAATTTATACAAAATATGTCCCCCTAGAGGCCTCTAGTTTCAATAGCCAAATTGCTTGAAGTTGAAATTGACATCTTTTGCAAATATACTTCTGGGTCTTTTATATTGTGCATCTCTACAAGGGATTCTTCATGAAGTTCATGTTTGTAAGATGATATTGCTTCAGGGTCTTATTTCTCTAGACAACTTCTAAAATACTCGATTGTTCATTTTCTTAGTGTTATTGATGTGTATTTAGAGTGCAATAAAACTTGCAAACTGTCTCTAACCAAATTAAAAAAATTGCTTAATCAAAACAAACAATCATTTTCTAATACTAGATCTAGTGGCTCTTTTGCATATCGCCTATGTAGTGCCATATCATTTTAGTAATTGTGATTCAAGTTTATGTTAATTGACGTTAAAAAATTGTACCTTAAAGGTAATTGGCCTTATTTGCAGTGTCCTTGTTGTATGATGTTTATGTTGAAACATGAGAATAATGAACAAATTGTCAAAAAGGGAATATGTTTGCTTTTATCAATATACAAATTGTCAAATGAATAGCATATTGACTGCTACCAAGAGACATTTATGCTCGTACTCCAATCCTTCAACATCTTGTTTGAATTCAATCATAGAAAACATAGAAAGTGCAAAAAAGATTGATCATTATACAACCACAAATTGTTATAGACTCAAATGTATCAACCAACATAAAACTCGTTGATTTTTTTAATAACTTCGGGATTCCATGATCTAAATTCATGTTTCAAGGATTTAAGAATACAATCCATTTAAGAATAGACATCACAATTTTCAGCCAAATGTATTCTCTAGAAAACCACTAACGAATTGGCAATGATGTGACAATCAAGCCTATGAACTTTGACATATGTAGAGGTTTTTGATAAAACCTAAAAAGGAAAAGAGCACAATTACATTGTCTCTTATTTGCAAAAATTCATAAGCACTTAGTGCTTTTGATCCATGTTAAGAAATTAGGACTTCATAAGAATAAAACCAGTTTTCACAAATTCTTCTTGTATCAAAAGTTTAGAAATTGCTAGAAAATAAAATATATTGTAAACTTATGCAGATAATATTGTAAACTCATGCTTCTAAAAAAATACTAATTACTAGACTAAAAGCATAACCACAAAATGGGCCATTGTTCTAGTGCTAAGTGGAAAATTATATATCTAATTATGATGCTAAATCTAGAATTATATATCTTGTTACCTATTTTTTACAAGAAAGAGATATAAGTTTCAAACCAAGCTACAGTGTTGATCAAGAGTCATATAACTTAAAGAGCTTGACATTCATGACCAACACTAGTTACTACTTTGTCAAAATTTTACAAGTCACAACAAACTTCAATGATTTCTTACATGCCAGTTAATCATTACAAAAGTTTGGTAATACCAAATGGATAAAGGAATCCTCAACAAAAATATATTAACTCCAACTTTGTTAGTTGACCATAAAGTTTAAGATTTAAAATTTTTAATTAATTTGATAGTAAACTTGTTAAAATATTAAACTTTAAATATAGAATAAACATTAAAGAAGTATTTCGGGATTCCATTTTACTTAGATGCTGGTGGTTTTCTCCGACTTCTACGTTATAAATTTAATCTTATTTAATATTCCCAATAAATTTTAAAATCTTAGCTTTCCCATTTAAACACTGCATGATTTATAAAATAATCCTATTTAGTTTTCCCATTCAATAACCATGATTGACGCACATCCTTAACGTCTTATTGAAGTTTCAACAGCTAATGGATACACGATGATGTGCAATGGTTGAAAAGATGGAAAGGGCATGACCATCCTTAATTAAAATGTAACGTGGATTTTTATTGCTTTGGTTTCAATGCTTTATGATCACTGCTACTATTACTTTTGACAAAATATATTTACTATTGCTTTGGTTTCAATGCTTTAATATATGTAATACAATATATTAGATTTTGTGATGTTTTTTTTAATACTTGTCTCACTTGCAAGATCAAATCTAAATTGCATGCAGTACACAAGACAAACCTATTAAGGAACTTGTTCCAAGTGATATCCACATCCAAAGCACTTCACATTAAACCTACACGCACATAATCTTGGAAAATCTTAATCTACAACTAATGCTAACTAGCAATTGCCCCAAGGAAGGTGCAATAATACGCCGTGAAGGTAATTGTTAGCGGGTAAGTGAGAACAGGTAGTCTAGTATCTATCATTGCCTAACCAGTATAACCTATTAATAAGAAAAAGAACATCATTGAGAAACACATAAGAATTCCTGTTAACCCGCCAATCTATTTTGAAACTATTTGATAGTTTAGAAAAAGACCTGTCTAATGACGAGTTAGTAGATAACCTAGTGGAGAACTTTGTTCACATTTGTATTTGCTACACTTAACTTTTAGTGGAGTTAACATCTTCAAACCTAGGAAATTGGTAGATATAGAAGATCTACATAATTGTGATCCTTGGAATCCAAAGATAAAAAATTACAAGTTACATGAATATGATTATTATATAATGATTGGATGCTATGAGGGTTGGTTTGAAGGTCATTGGGGCTTTCAAGAATGATAATGTAAGAAATATAGAATTCTCAATGCGCCTTGTTTTAATTCCCAATGCGCCTTGTTTTAATCATAAGTAGCCTCTTCTTGGTTATATTGATGGTGTTTCTCAAGAGAGGGGAAGAAAGTGTGAACTAACACTCGAGGTGAATTTCTTGCTCTATGGGCGATTTTGTTGTTTGCTTGTA